>WBMW01001640.1:147505-184619 GCA_013396635.1 Penelope pileata
GTGTCAAAGGCTTTGCTGAAGTCTAGGTAGACTACATCAACAGCCTTTCCCTCATCTACCAGTGTGGTCACCCAGTCATAGAAGGAGATGAGGTTGGACAAGCACGACCTGCCTTTCATGAACCCGTGCTGGCTGGGCCTGATCCCCTGGTTGCCATGCACGTGCCGTGTGATCTCCCTCAAGACAATCTGCTCCATAACTTTCCCTGGTACTGAGGTCAGGCTGACAGGCCTGTAGTTCCCCAGATCTTCCTTACGGCCTTTCTTGTAGATGGGAGTCACATCAGCAAGCCTCCAATCCTCTGGGACCTCTCCAGATAACCAGGAATGCTGATAGATGGTAGAAAGCGGCTTGGCAATCACCTCCGCCAGCTCCCTCAGCACCCTAGGGTGGATCCCACCTGGTCCCATGGACTTGTGGCAGTCCAGATGGAGCAGCAGGTCTCTGACTGTCTCAGCCTGAATCACAGGGGGTGTATTCTGCACTCAATAACAGACTGCCAGGTCAGGGCGAAAAGTACCCTGAGTGTGGGAAACTTTGTGGGAGAATTCTTGTATGATAATGGGCATGTGAACAATCCAGCGTTTATAGACAATGTATAAACCTAGGCAAGGATGATGGAATATTCACAGGCCTGAAACAAAGACGGATTGTGGTCATGAGGATGGAACAAGCTGACAGGGCGACAACTCCCAGGTGCAAGATCAGAAACTGTAGTACTGCTGACTCAAGAACGTTTCACATGAGAACTGCATTACTTCACTTCAGAAAAGCTGCCTACTTCCAATCAGAAATGAACTGTTAACACATGCTTTACTGACTTTACCCAATCATTAGTGGCTAGCTGCCTTGTGCAAGATAACAAATAATTATAAAAGAAGCTGTATTAGCTGTAATAAATTGGCTTTCACTCGATCATATTGATCGTCTCGTGTTTGCCCGTGCCCTCGCATCACACCTGAGGATAACTGATCTGGCTATTAAAGACAGATGTAAAATAGGCGTTGAGAACCTCAGCCTTTTCCTTATTCTCAGTGGTCACATTCCCTGCCACATCAAGCAAAGGACAGAAATTCTCCTTGGTTCTTCTGTTACTGTTAATATATTTGTCAAAGGATTTTTTGTTCACTTTTACTGCAGTAGCCAGTCTGAGTTCGAGCTGGGCTTTTGCCTTTCTAACTTCCTCCCTGCATATCTTGGCAACTTCTCTGTAGTCTCCCCAAGTGGCCTGTCTCTTCTTCTAGAGGACGTAGCTTCTCTTTTTCTCTCCCAGAGTCTCAACAGAAGTTCCTGGTTTGTAGGGAAACAGTTGATCACAGCATGAACTGACGATTGAGCACATGGTGGAGGGCCGTGGCTGGCCTGGGGAATACAGGTAGATCACTTGCACCTGTGACCAGAAGGGGTGGAGCTGGGGCAGGGTTGCCCCAGGCTTAGATAAAGGCCAGCCATGCAGAGAAGGAAGTAGCTTGAGAGGATTGAGGAAGAAGCTTGAGAGCAAGAGAGAAGACTGAGGCAGGAGCTTGAAAAGCTTGAGAGAGAAGATTGGGAAGTGGTTGGAGGAGCAGCAGCAGCAGAGACCTTAGCTCCAGATGAAATGAATAATGTAGTCATAAGAGTCTTGGGACCTTTTTCCGTTACACTAGTTCATCCATGCTGGTCTTCTTCCCCTCTGGCTCGCCTTATGGGACTCAGGGACAGCCTGCTCCTGTGCCTTTAAGACTTCTGTCCTGGAAGCAAGATGGAAGCTTTGGAAGGATAACCCAAAAGTTTTAAAGATGGTCAGGGTGGAATAAATGACTTTACATCTGTTGACCTACAAAAGACAACTAGCATTTCAACCCCACAATACCCAGAATTCCACACAACTGACATAAATTTTTATAACTGGCACCTGTTACCAGTAGCTTTTTTTACAGTTATGTCAAACTCTGGACCTCTTTTTTTCTGGTGACTGAATTTCATTATCTTGTGAAGAGGCTATAAATTTCTCATGACTTGAGTAAATGTGAGATTGTCACGGTAAAATGACTTTGACGTAGATAGAGGGAAAAAAATGGAATGGTGAGCAAAGTTTACTCTGGGATTTTCTTAGTCTTTTTCGCATTTACCTGGGAATAACCAAGAAGCTACACAGGTAGTTAAGAGCAGGTTGGCTAATACTAGAGTTCTTTTATTATTATTATTTTTTTAAATCTGAAAAGCTCATGTAAAGAAAAACTTTCTGAAAGCTTCCCAGTCTCTGCTGGGCATTAGGAACACTATAGTGCTGAAGAATACCTAGAAGTAAGAGATAATAATACTAAGTTCTTTTTTTGCAGGCACAAAATATCTGGGATTCAACTGAGTTGTTTTCTTGCACACCAGGCTTCATTTTATGGCATCTTTGGGCCTCTCAGACAGCTTTTTACCTAGCAGAGGATTTGCCCAAAGCAAAACAACAGTTTTGTAATTGAGTTGCTCACTTTGCACTATAGGACCAATTCTATACACATGGGAGATGCACCTGTGTCCCCCATATGAGAGTTAGACTTTCTCTCTGCCAACACCCTGGTTATT
The DNA here is from genome assembly GCA_013396635.1 of Penelope pileata. Lineage (NCBI taxonomy): Eukaryota > Metazoa > Chordata > Aves > Galliformes > Cracidae > Penelope > Penelope pileata. Next base: position 150,065 of record WBMW01001640.1, read on the forward strand.
GGAGGGAGTAATCTGTTTCTAAGGAATTTAATGGAAGAATCCATTCAAAAGAAAAAAAAAAAGAGGGAGAGAGAGAAAAGATATTTAGATATTTTGAAATAAGATGAACTGATTCTTTTTTTCAGCAGCCGTGTGAGTGGGAATATTATACTACAGCAGCACTTGCAGTTGATGATTCCAACTTTGTATTGTTTGAGTTTAGCCCAATTAGGTTTGGATTTGTGCTCAGAAGTGGAGGAAACAGAGACTAAAACAATTCTTAGGGCTCTAAGATTCACAAAGTTATGCAGAAAAACACCTTGTATTGAAAAAATAATCAATGAAAGGAGTGTTAGAAAATCACTAGGATTCATAACAGAGTGATACGTTTCTACTGCTGCAGAGATAACAAATATAGACTAACATTTTAATTTGTGTAACTGCTGCTATTCACGTATTCCAGCTGTGTGAGTATTCCTTTTTAGAATCCCAGAGAGTGAATTTCTGAAAGAAGGATGTAAGAGACCGATGGGAAACTTGACTCAACAACTCGGACTAGAGAGGGAAGGTGAGGGGGCAGACTGGGTCCTGCAGAGGCAGGGCAGCAAGCTGTTCTACCCACTGCCTTTTATGGCAGCTCACTGAGGAGGGGGCTGCATGACTTTGCAGAAAATTCCCAAATCTTTTGGAACCCCATGTTGTGCAGGCGCAGGGGAGTTGCCACCCCGAGGGCGGTCTCTGACCATCTGGGCTGTATAAAGGCGAACACGTGTTCTGCCTTTGTTGTCAATCCACCACCCGCAGTGGTCAACCCACCACCCGTGGATGAAGCCTCTGTCGACCCACCACCCACAGCTGAATGCTGGGTCCAAGGATGTGGTGAAAACCTGTCCCTTCTGCTTCTATTTTCTTTTCTCTCCTCGTTTTCCCTTCCTCTTAATCTCTTTTCATTGATTTTGTTTGCTAGTCATAGCCTAATTTTGCCTATAAGTAAGATGCCCGTGCCAAAGTGCCTGTTTATCTGTAATGCTCATTGTGGTTGTTGTTAGGATGTTGCGCAATTTTGTCTTGAAATTGTGGACCAATTGTGGTCGTTGAAGCAAATAAATTGTTTTGTATCATTCCTCTGAGTTGTTGTCCAACTCTGTTGCTGCCGTGACCCCTGCTGACCAGGGTGTGCCTTATTCAGTGGGATAGCAAAGATTCACCTTCCTCACAACCCACCAAGTGGGACAAGACAAAGGAGAAAGCAGTAGGGTTCAAATTAAATAGCTGGGACCTTCCTACTTTTGAAAACTTCCCCTGAGTAATGGGATTAAATGAAGATGGCTGTCATGGAAGGGCAAGGTCATTCATGTCTATGAACCATGTCCATTCAATGGTGTACATGCAACCTTACAGCTGGTGTCTATAAAGGTTTAAACAAAAAAGCAAACAAGAAAATGAACAAAACAAAACTGAAGAAAACAAAGAGAAGAATGAAAAATGCATATAAAGTTTAAAGGATTGATTGTCTTATATCAAAGGGAAGGAAATCCAGAGATCTATATAATTGGTCTCCCTCTCAAGTGACATAAACACATTTTATCTATATTTACATTAAGACTGTTCAGTAGTTTTTAAATAGAGCTCTTGAAGATGCTGGGATATATAAAGACACCAATCCATAATTTCCTTTTTTGTGAAAACTAATCGTTTCTTTTTATTTGAGGAACAAGTTGAAAACAATATCACATATTTAGACATTTTTTCTACCACTTGGCACAAAGTCACATTTAATTTCTGATCTTGGAATGTACCCACCGTTGGGCTCTGAGACAGGTACTGCGTGCATAGGGGCGAGGAGCACAGAGGTGATGAGGTTTCAAGGGACAAATTTGCAATACAGTAACAGAAACACTTGAGGATTGTGGATTTGGCTATTTGACCTCTAACTGAAACAAGGAACATGAAAAACATCAGCGTTAGCTGAAAATAGGAAATATGATTTAGTCAACAGATTGAGGATCACATGTCACAGCGACATGGATCATAAGTGTCTGCCACAGACCACCTGATAAAGAAGAGGAGACATACAAAGCCCTCCCCTTGCATCTGGAGTGTAATGCTCAGTCCTGGGCTTCCCATTTCATGAGAGACTTGGTCAGACTGAACCAAGTGCAGCAGTGGTCCATAAAGGTTGTTACAGAGCTGAAAGTCACGATGCGCAAGGAGAGGATGAAATTTGGTTTTGTTCTGTCTAGAGACTACCTAATGGGAAAGTTAGAAGAAGATGGAGGTTGATTATTCTCAGAGGTACAGGACAATTGAAAAAGAAGCAGTAGAAAATAATTGGAAAATAGGAAATTCTGATTGGAAAAGGAGAAAGAGAAAATTTCATCATGTGAGTGATCAAACTCCGGTTGTTTGGGGACGCTGTGGAATCTTCACCTTTGGAAGGATCTCAAATGCAACTAGATGTAGACAGATAGCCCTTGGAGATCCCTTTGAGCTTTCTTTATTCTGTGTTCTTATGATCTTTCTCAACTCATGGAAACAAGTCCTGTAAAGTTATTGCATACTTTTAACAACAGAACATGAATAGAGAATATCTAATGTCTTTTCTCTTTGGAGTAGTCAGCACTGTGGCTTAGATATCAGCAGTATGGATGTGGGAATCAAAAGGTTCCTTTGCCTTTGAAATGACTGCCTTGTGAGGAAAAACAGAACATGATAAAGAGAATGGAAATAACAGAGTAATCTCAAAAAAAAAAAAAAGTAATCAAAAAAAAAAAAAAAAAAAAAGGCAAACAAATACATGAAGATACTTGATCTGGCAATATGAGTTAAATTTTATTAGCATGCCCTGACTTGGCATTTGACACTCACTTTCTATGATGACTGAAGTTATTCCTCTGAGATGATTTTATTTCTAATTTAACTCAGATGCTCTCATAGCAGCACCTGCTTTATATCTCAGTTTCTCACTCTAAGGGAAAACAGAGAGAATATTTTTTAAAAGCCAAATTTTAAATGCCAAAAAAATTAACATAGAAATGGGAGCAGATGTTGCTTTCATAAAGGTTCATAGCACATGCACAAATGTCAATACTACACAATGCAGTGAGTTTAATCTCCTTCCTCTCATTCCATTTTGGAAATAATTTGTAGTACATTGTTGATGTTGGGATAAATGGCCATTAGTTTTGTAGTCTAAGTCTGTTTTTCATTTTCTTTATCTCATTATATTTACTCCCAAAGAACCAACACAATTTCCTCCTGGGCGTGTCCTGTTCCATAATCACTAAACAGCTTATTTCTATGTGCCGCAACTGATTTCCAACTTAATACTGAATGCTAGTATTTGAATTACAGGATGCTAGGTGCAGTTGGCATTGTCTGCACTCTGATTTTCTGACCCTTATCTAATTCATATCCAATTCTCTGGAGAAATCTTGAGGAACTCCTGTATCTTTTCTGTAATTTTAATGGTGAAAAGAATCTTCAGTTAAGCCTCATTGTGTAAATTCAGCATCTGACTAAAGAGCCTACTACAGGTTGTAATTACAATTGATTATATGATTAGAATGAAGTACATGAAGAGCACAGACTGAATACTTATTTGAAACTTGGACCAGGATCTCTTTTGAGAGTTCGGGAAGGTTGGTGAACTTTGTCTTTTTTTTATGATTATGTTTGAATTAGTGTCCTGGCTTGGGTCAGAATCAGAACTGAGGATATGTGTAGGAAGATAAGCAGTAAATGTACTGCAGTTGGTGTCTTTTGAATAAATGATATCTGGGACAAAAAATGCAAAGAAAAAAGTATAAAATCAAGAGAGAATTTCACTGTGTTAGAGCAGCACCGATCACTCATTAATACCGCAGAGAACCTCTCTGACAGTACATGATGAAACATGATATCCCATGGTGGAGTGGGATGGGATGATAAGCCTCAAGAATTGTTGGTGGTGGTAGGTGGTTTTGCTGTTTTGTTTTGTTTTTGTTGTGTTTTTTTTTTTTTTTTGTCGTTGTTGTTGTTTTACTTTTCATTTTTTTTTTCTCCAATCTTATCTGTTGGATAAAGTCCTTGCCATGAAACTTTAAATCCCAGACATCTAGCATTGCACAACTATAAACTATTCTCACAGATGTCTTACCTCCTTCTGATGCCTATGAGGCTAGAATAGGCTGCTTGTAGCTCATCTTGACTGTCTCTTCATGTTTTGTGTGGCAAAGCTCAGCAAAGGCAGAGATGTGAAACCAACAGGTACAGTATTGGTTTCTGTCAATAAAATCAAGTGGATAAGAAATAAAATCACCAATAGGTGATTTTTTAGCACCAAATGCAGACAGTTTTCAAATGTTGACAAACTAACTTCTGTGCAGTTTGTCCCAAGGCCAACTGAACTCACTGCTGTTGTTACCTGATACTTTCACACGCTCCTGCAGTCCAGGCAAAACCCCTTGACTACCCACACAGCCAGAATTTGACCCACATGTTGGCTTTTGTGGACCAAGTCACTCTCCAGACAGCATAGCTCAAGCACAGGGCAATCACAGTGGGAAACAGGAAGAGTAACCTGCTAGATTGGGCAGTGTGGATGAATTGGCTTAAGCCTCCTGACTCTGAACTGAAACCTAAAGCCAAGGCCCAGAAGCCAGAGTCCTGCAGACAGATATAAGATTTCCGTTGAATTCAACTGGCTTTTAATTTATCATGTGATATGGAATGTTTGAATCCCAGTCATGGGATTTACTGGACATTATTGATTGACCACAGACAATTACATCCATGTATTAAAAGCACCAGTCTTCTCTCACAATATTAAAAAAGGTAGTTTCCAACTCCCCAAACAGCCAGCTTTTAAGCTTAAACAAGAGTTATCAACTGATTCAACATGACTCTGGATCTCACATTTTAATCTAAAGTATTCTTCCTTTTCTGGTAAATTAATGTTTTACGTCTATTCCCTTAACGATGAACTATTTGATTTTCCTTCTCCTGCTGACATGCAAACAAGGTTGAAGATTTCCTGTGAAAATAAGCAGTTAAATCATAGAATTGAATCGTAGAACCATCAAGGTTGGAAAAGACCTCCAAGATCACCTGATCCAACTGTCCACCTACCACCAAGATTATCCACTAAACCACGTCCTTCAGTTCCACATCCAGACGTACATTAAACACCTCGTGGGATGGTGACTCAACCACCACCCTAGGTAGCTGTGCCAGTGCCTGACCACTCTTTCAGGTAAAAAGTTTTTCCTTATATCTAACCTGAATCTCCCCTGGTGCAACTTATGGCCATTCCCTCTCGTCCTGTCATTAGTTATCTGGGAGAAGAGGCCGACCCCCTCATCACCACAACCTCCCTTCAGGAAGTTGTACAGCGTGATGAGGTTTCCCCTGAGCCTCCTCTTCTCCAGACTAAACAATCCCAGCTCCCTCAGCCGCTCCTCATCAGACTTGTGCTCTAGGGCCCTCACCAGTTTTGTTGCCCTTCTCTGGACATGTTCCAGGGCCTCGATGTCTTTCTTGTAGTGAGGGGCCCAAAGCTGAACACAGTACTCNATTAAACAGGACGGGCCCCAGTACCAACCCCTGGGGAACACCACTCGTGACCAGGTGCCAGCTGGATGGAACTCCAATCACCACCACTCACTGGGCACAGCCCTCCAGCCAGTTCTTTACCCAGCAAAGTGTGAACCTGTTCATGCCATGGGCTGCCAACTTCCCCAGGAGAATGCTGTGTTAAATATATTTGTATTCTAGAAGCTAATGAAAGCAAATCACAAGGTATTCCTGAACATGGAACTGGGGCAGGATTTTGTCTTTTATTCATTATCAACTGAAACGTGTCCCCTTTCTGTTGGGGAACGCAACAAGAGGGGAAAGACACCAGGAAAATAGCAGAAAGTTAATTAAATGCAAAGCCTTCTGGTGTTTCCAAATTAGATATTGACCTGAGGCAAAGTTTCAGTTTCATCCATCATGATGTTTTGTAAGCACAGATTTAAGAAAGGACTCGTTCCTCTAGAATCGTATAAAAATGCTCCTGTTTTTATTTATTTATTTATTTATTTTGTCAGGTGAGTCATTTAAACAGGTAGAATTTTGCATTATGTTATCTACCAAGTTAATTTGTAATCCTTTTTCCTTAATATATGTAGAATATATCTTGTATTCTTCCCGAAAATGATTCAGTTTCTAAACTCACGTAAGTGAAGCTGAGTTTGGAACTCACAAAAACACAATTGTATGTGACAGTCCTGCCAGCAGCTTCAAGGCAGATCATGTTTTCCAATTTAAATATATTAATTTTTTTTATCTCTACCAATCTAGGCATTTCTGCAAAAATCCAGATTTCTAAACATTCACTATGGCATTTCTTGAACATCTCATGTCACTCAATCCCTTCTGACGTCAATCACTTAAAAATTCTGGCCATTAGAAATCTGGAAATAGTCCTTTGAAGGTTTTCTTGGGAAATGTGTCTCAGGGAGGCTGTGTTCTTAGGGACTGCTAGTGTTATTGAGATTCTTCTTATGAGCTGTAGCTGAGCTGTATTTGTGTACTTTCTCCAAGGAATGAGGCTAAAATTTCTTTGCTAACCATCCTATGCAGCTCTTCCGTACTATCAAAAATTCACAGAATCAATAAACATCAATAAACACAAATTCTTAGAAGTTAGGATTTTATTTGTATGAAAACAGTCCTAAAAAAACCACTGTAACTATGACACTGACTTGGTTTACTCCCTTAATAAATATTAATAATGTAAATATGCATACATTAAGTAACTCAACTCGTTAGTCTCATCAACTTTCATTCATTTCAGAAATAAACCCAGAACTCTTACTAATCACTGCTACAAAGATAGAAAACATAATACATCTCACACTTATCCCAGATTATATGTTTTTGATGTTTTCCAGTTTTGATGGAAATGCACGTATACCTGTTTGGCAGCCCATCTCTGCTCAGAGACAAAACCATCTCCCAATTATTTGCTGAGTATTTGCTTTATATGTATGGCATTCTGGCTCAGGGTGAATCTGCAGCTATTTACACTGACTCACACTGCACTTTTGGTGTCGTACATGATTCTAGTCCGCTTTGGGAACTGCTCTACAGATTCTCCAGTTAAGAACAGTTGTTGCACAGCTCTTTCACAAGCGCTTCTACCCTCTTCTTTAGCTGTTGTTGGATGTCAGGCTCTTATGATGTTGTCACGAGGAAATGACCTAGCTGATCATTCTGCTGAAAGTGCAGTCCTTTCTGGCCCTCAGGCTCTGGATTTTGTTCTTATTTGTCACTTTCAATGTGATACATTATGTAGATGCATATCAAATGATTTCTTTGACCTCTGGACTTACTTTTAGAAGTATTTAGAAACACTATTACACTTAATTTGTATATTGTATGTAAATTTGGAATTACCATGGTTGATGTGCCCACCCTACAGCTGAAAGGTAGGACCAAGTGGTGGCCATGAGCTAATTTTACTCATATCACCACTTCAAAACACACTGAATAGATCCTATCACAACCTGTCTCTTCCATTACCTCAGCACAGAGGCAAGATCAGATGATAAGATGGCATAGTCTGTAGCATGATCAGGCTGTCCTAACAGAAGGAATGTTCCTTAAGACCAAAAGCTAGCAGTTTCTATCATATAGATTGTTTCTATTTCCCACTCTGAGATAAAATGCTACTAGATGTACTACTCTTACAGGCCCCACCAAACTGTCAGCTGTGGCAATTAAGAGGAAACATAAGTTCATCTCTCCCAGCAATGGGTACTTGACTACATTAACAAATAATTGATTATCTGGAGTTGAGCCCTCCCGAGAATGCACACCTAGCTTTGTTAATATTGAAACTATTTTCCCACATCTTTCCTTCTTACGAAACAGCATGTAAGTCAGGTCTCTGCCACCAATGGGTAGAGAACAGAGGGGCTGAGGGGGAGATGCCACCTGAGCATTCTCTCACTATGATCATAATTAATAAAGCTTCTGTCTGACCTATATTAAATTGTACTTTTTGTATTATGCATTTGGAGTCCTGGTATTCCCCAACATGAGTAAAATTCAGATCTCAGTGTGCAAATTAAGAGATCAACCATAGCTCAAGTTCTTCTTCAAACAGTCCTAAAGTCTTTTCATAAAACATTTCCAAATATGATGATAGTGTTTTGTGAAACACTATCTTGGAGCCATGGAGTGGTTTGGATCGGAAGGGACCTTAAATATTTAGTTCCAAATCTCATGCCATGGACAGGGATAGTTTCCTCTAGGTTAGGTTGCTCAAAGCCCCATCCAACCTAGTCTTGCACGCTTCTAGGGATGAGGCATCCACAGTGATCTCTTTCTGTGATCTCTTTCTATTTATCTCTTTCAGTCTATTTATTTTCTCTCTGTAAATCACAGAATAACAATCACAAAAATGGATGAGATGGAAAGGTATATCTGGGGGTCATAGGATCATATAATAGATTCATAGAATGGCTTAGGTTGGAAGGGTTCTTAAAGATCATTTAGCACCAACTCCTGCTTTGGGCAGGGTTGCCAACCACTAGATCAGGCTGCCCAGGGCCCATCCGCTCTTCCTGACATCCAACCTAAATCGCCCCTCTTTAAATTTAAAACCATTACCCCTTATCCTATCGTTATCTACCCACATAAAAAGTCAATATTCATCCTGTTTATAAACTCCCCTCAAGTACTGGAAGGCCACAATGAGGTCTCCCTACTCTTCTCCAGGCTGAACACCCCCCGCTCCCTCAGTCTTTCCTCATAGGAGAGGTGCTCCAGCCCTCTGACCACATTTGTGGCCCTCCTCCAGACCTGCTCCAACAGCCCTGCATCCTTCTGGTGCTGGGGGCCCCAGGACTGGGTGCAGTGCTCCAGGTGGGGCCTCACAAGGGCAGAGCAGAGGGGAACAGTCTCCTCCCTGCCCCACTGCCATCCCTCTGTTGATGCAGCCCAGAATATCATTGGCCTTCTGGGCTGCAGGCACCCACTGCTGGCTCATGTGCAGCTTTTCAGCTTTTCATCCCTCAAGTCTTTCTCTGCAAGGCTGCTCTCAAGGAGTTCTTCTTCCATCTGGTCACCTAATACTTTTCTGCAAAGCTGCTTCACAGCTGAGTGGCTGTCCTGCTCCAATTATCGGAGTGAGGGGAGATTCTTTAACATACCCGGAGTGAGATTAAGACACAAACGAGGTCAAATGTTGTCCGACCAGTTTAATTGAAATTCTGGCCAGTGAGGGAGACAGGGATGGGGAAGCAGGAGATAGTAAAAGATAGGANGGTCTGCAAGCCTTTGGGCAGCAGGCAGGTGGGCAAACTTTGAGACAAAAGATAACAGTCTCTTACAGTGGCCCCCAGCATGTCCTAGTGCCTGGCATTGTTCCTCCCCACAAGCAGAACTTCACACCTGTTGAACTTCATGATGTTCTCCTCAGGCCATTTTGCCAGCCTGTCAAGGTCCGTCTGAATGGCAGCACAGCCCTTTGATGTATAAGCCATTCCTTCCAGTTTTGTGTCATCTGCAAAGGGTACACTCTGCCCTGTTGTGCAGATCATTAATGAAGATGTTAAGCAGAACTGGACCCTATATTGACCCCTGGGGTAAACAGCTACTTACTAGGCTCCAGATAGACTTTGAGGTCCTACAGTCAATTTTTAACCCACCTCATAGTCTCTTCATCAAGTCCATACAACAATGTCTACTCAATGAGGATCTTAATGGAAACAAAGACCTTCATGAAGTCCATGTAAATGATATTCATTGCTTTCTCCTCATCTACCATACTGATCATTCAATCATAGAAGCTTATCAAGCTGATCAAGCATGACTTCCCCTTGGTGCCTGGAAATGGTTTCCAAGATGATTTGCTCCTAAGGATCAAGGTGAGAGAGATCAGCCTCTAGTTCCACGGGACCTCCTTCTTGCCCTTCTTGAAGATCAATGACATTTGCTTTGTTCTAAAGCACTTCTCCCAGTCACCATGATCAATTAAGGATTATTGGGAGTGGCCTTGCAATGATAGCTGCCATTCCCCTCAGCATTCTAGGGTGCATCCCACAAGTGCCCATGAATTTATGTATGCCCAGTACGCTCAAGTATTCCATGACCTTATCCCCTCCCACCAAAGTTACATCTTCCTTGCTCCAGCCTTTCTCCTTGGTCTCTGGGACGTTGGATTCCTGAGGGCTAGTCTTGCTGAGGCAAAAAAGACGTTCAGTTTTTTCCCTGTTCTGTGTAACAAGGTCCCCCATTTTGTTTAGCAGTGCATTCACATTTTCCCTTGTCTTCTGTTTGCAATGTGCTCGATATGAAGCCTAAACACTGAATCACACGTACATTGTACAGGTATTAAGCACAGTTATCCTGTAGGGATCTCTTCCATTGCTATATCAATTACCTACCTTGAACAAAGAAGAATATTAAAAATTCTTACGACTCTACACTGAATGAAGTGGGGAAATCAAATCTGTATTTTAAGGAATATTTATTAGTCTTGTTTAACAGAGGCTAAGATTATTATTTGTTCTAATTTACATAAGCTAAAGACTATAATAGCCCTGATAGCATCTGCGTATGCAGAATGTCAGTAGTGCTCCAAACAATACTCAATAATTTAGAGATAAAGTGATTGGATTCCACCCAGACTAATTAATAGTAGTCTACTTAATCATTCAAAGGCTTTGCTCTGCCTCAGAAGGTGCTTGGTCTAATTTTTTCAAACACAAATTAGACAGACAACAAAATCTGAAAAACTTAGGAAAGGTGGAGTTATTAAAAATGAAAATGAAAAATATAACTTATTTGCTTTGCCATTTATACTTTTCAGGTGGAAAGGAATGAGTTGGAGATTAATGGTGAGCTCAATTATCAAGGCAGACTTAAGCTACCTACAGTTTAGGTTATTTAGCCCACTAAAGTACAAGAAAAGAAAAATAGCATTATCTGGAACATATTATTTATTCATAGTAATTTTCAGCTCTTTGAAATACGTAGTTCCAGTGAAAACACACAGAAAAATATCAAAAGCCTGTGTTTTATGTATGCAGTTATACATTTATAAAATTATAAACATGTACAAAGATATTTGTTCGGAGGATCACACAAACTTTAGCCATATGAGTTTTATCTCTCTGGAAACACACTTACTATGAAATTCCTAATTTTATTGACCTAAGCAAAACAGAGAATGTGCATCATATAGTTGCTGTATTTTATATTTTATTGGGCCAAATTTGGAATTGCAGGCAGAAGTGGCATGCTGAGCACATTGCATCTGTGGTCGTAAGAAACCTAAAGTGTACTGCCTGGAAGACATACAAGAAGTGTAGCAGATGGAGAATAATACAGGAAAAGTGGTTGTTTCATGGAATAGGATGATCCCAAGAGTGGCATTGGGCAGGAAGACAGCGTGTGCCTGCCTGACACCTGGCTTTTTCTGGAACTATATGCCCTGGAAGTCCTGTAACTCAGCATTTTAACCTGTCTTCTTGACTATGAAAAGGGGAAAAAAAAAAAAAATCTCTGCCATAAGTTTGGAAGGCAGGCAGGCAACATTTTGGGGAAATAAAATTTTACTGAAGTTGGCTCCCTCTTAATTTTGTTGTAATTGCTCTGGGCCAACTTAAAAAAAGAGGTTGTCTCAGAGGGAAGAGGCACCAGAGAGAGAAAGGGATAATGGAGGGAAATGTATCTGAGCTGTGTAAATGAATATCCCTGAAAATTAATAAAAGAAGTAGAGCAGAATGTATGTCAGCATCTCAAAAATTCTGTGACGTAAAAATATAATAAAAGGGGAATTATTACCTGGGGAGTGACTAAAAAACGATAAAAGATTCTTTAAATATATAGAGGGAAATAGATAAAGGACTGAAAACTGAAATAATTAGCCCACTAAGGGACTAGGGAGAAACTTAATAACAAGTGAACAGGATATAGTGGAAAAATTAAATGAGTTTTGCACTTCTCAGTATTCATGAGGGAAATTTGACATGAAATGGCATAAATAAATGGAATCGTATTTTCTAACTGCTGAGACGTACAAATGAAATGATTCTGGTGCTCAAGAATACTTTAAGTTAAAAATCACGAAAGCCACAGAAAGGTTCAAGAAAATATGTTATCCTTTTAGTACCTGAAGAGAATAGAAGAAATGTTTTTGTGAGAAAATATACGTATAGAAGAATTGCAAAAGAAAAGGTGTATTCACATCACTCTGTCAGAAAACAAATGCAGAAATAGTAGAGTAGCTTAATACATAGATCCTGAAATCCAGCTACGAAGACACACAACAGGTAAATACAACAAAAAAAATGTTAAAAGTGTATTTTTTTTAGTGCATGCTTTTCTTTCATGAATGGATCCTCTACAGTTCTCTTCTTCAAATAAGAAACCCCACAGTAGTATAATTATTTTAGAATTACATTGATTTGTAGGGAGAAAAAAAGAAAAAAATCCTGCAGTAGAATACAATTAGGGAGAAGAGATTTAGAGACAAGAAATACTTCTATTTTTGATAATCACAAATCTAAACATAGAAAATAAAAAGTCTATTCAAAATTTAAGTTTTTTCGTATTACATGCAATTATTATACATGAACAGCATAGAAAAGAAATAATATCTGCAAAATTCTCTTTTGAACTGTCAATGTGGCACTGTAGAGAAATTATTGTGCTCGAAGTATATTGATGATAAACAATAACATAAAAAGAATAATAATACATCATGCCTATACAGAATTCTTTATAAACACAACTTCATGGTACGAAGTGACAAAATGAGTATATTCATCACAACTCTGTCAAAAATAAATCCAATGAAGTGGCTTGTCTTCCATCACCCCACAGATTGTGCTGATTCCAGTCCAGAATCTGAAATATGAGGCTATTTCATTTTCACAAAAGCATCTATATTCAACCTCTGAAGATTCATCCAATGATAATACCAAGACTTATTTACCATTTCAACACCATTGTTGCCAAAGACTTGCCTTTCCCATTATTTATTATAATTATCAAGCTTATGAAGATGCACACACTTGTTCAAGTCACCATGATTAACCAATTTTCCATGCAGATACTACAACTGCTTTCTTAAACTTGGTTTTATAAGTCATTATCTGAAAATATCAGATGATGTCTTCATAAGTCTAGACTGTACTAGTGCTTTAAGTTTCATATTTGCTGAGTGAAATACGTAAACGCTCTTAAAAATCAAAAGCTCATATTCCACTTAGTTCTATACAGAGTGCTATGCCTAACTGCTTTGGATTTGAAGTGAGGACTAACCACTGCCTGCAGAACTGATTTTAGGTTCTGGAGCGTATAACTACAGACCATAGGAGGACAAATTAATGAATAGTCAGCCATGGTAACAGTAAAAGTTTATACAATTATATAGAGTTTATACAATTATGTATGCATAACCCAAGCATACATCTAGTACAAAAGAATATTTTCCCAGGATAAAGTTCCCAGGGTAAGGTGAATTTTAGTTTCTACCAAAAAAATAGTACTTTTGAATTTGTATTATTGGAGTAAGACAATGTGTGTGTGTGTGTATAGAAACATGTGTGTTTATAACAACAAAATACAGAAAATATTCAGGTCTCAGCATCTAAAGTTAGATTTTATTTTCTTATATTACAAAAATTCAATATTATCTGTGGAGCTTTTTTGGAGCGGAAGAAATTCTGGATTCCATCAGCTTGGTACATGCCAGGCTTTGTTAGACTTGACAATTTATATCAGAATACAAGGTACTTCTTCAACAAGAAATAATATTGTTAATTGTTCATTTAACAATCGTCTTAGTAGCAAGAAATGTATCTGCAGAAAACCTACTCAGAAATCGTAGGTCTTCCTGATGTTAGTACTGTTTCGTTTGAATGTAGGAAAAGAAATAGAGATGTGATTCTTTCATTTATGTTCTTTCTCTTAAAAAATGGTCTAGCAGCAGGTTTTGTAATGGCCAGTTTCTTGCCACTTTTTGCTCTTAAGAAATGGATCTGACCATGACAGACAGGACTTTGAAAGTCTCTTTCAGAATTTGCTAGTTCCCCTATGACATTTTTCTGCGATTTCACCTGTAACTCAGAGACGGTTGATCAGCAGAGCCATTACTTCAGGCATCTCAAAAACTTTCTGCAAGGTAGATCACAGGGAGGCTGCAAAGTTAGTGGCTTATTCCTCCAATTCCCACAACTTGTAGCCCATGAGTGGGCATTCATCTTGTCAGCAGCTCAAGTCACAGCACTGACCTGCTGTACCTACCTCACAGAAGGTAACCAGCCTCCTGCATTGCTGCTGCTGCCTTCCTAGCACTGGGATCCAAACCTCAGAAAGTGTGTGGTATTCACAGGAGGCAGCTATTTTATATGTGCCTATTATTGGTCTTATTGCTCATGTATTTTGGTAATTCAGGCATGCAGTTCTAGATTTCAGCCAGCATAAATCAATGACCTTTGCTTAAAATATTTTATGAATACCTTCAGTCAATTACTTTTTATTTCCATATCTGTAGACATTATGCACCAGTTTTCAGGTAATTAATTTTAATGGCACCGTACATAAATGGGAATTCTACCTTCTGAAAGGGGCAATTGACGCTTTTTCAGGATTCACTGAAGTAACAGAAACGATGTTCTCTTTTTGTGGGAGCACAGGATCATAATCAGAGAGTCATAGAATGGCCCGGGTTGGAAGGGATCCCAAGGATCACCAGGTTCCAACCTCCCTGGCACAGGCAGGGCCACCAGCCTCCATATCTGATACTAGATCAGTTTGCCCAGGACCCCATCCAACCTGGTCTTCAACACCTCCAGGGTCGGGGCATCCACAACCTCTCTGGGCAGCTGTTGCAGCACCTCACCACTCTCTCAGTAAAGAACTTCCCCCTGATGTCTAATTTAGACCTTCCCTCCTTTAGGTTAAAACCATTTCCCCTTGTTTTCTCACTGTCTACCCTTTTGAAAAGCTGGTTCCCTTCCTGTTTATAATCTCCTTTTAAATACTGGAAGGCTGCAGTGAGGTCTTCCCACAGCTTTCTCTTCTCCAGGATGAGCAAGCCCAGCTCCCTCAGCCTGTCCTCATAGGGGAGGTGCTCCAGTCTCTGATCATCTTTGTGGCTTCCTCTGGATCCTCTCCAACAGTTCCACGTCTTTCCTGTGTTGGGGGCCCCAGACCTGGACACAGTACTCCAGATGGGGCCTCACAAGGACAGAGCAGAGAGGAACAATCCCCTCCCTGTCCCTGCTGGCCACTCCTCTCCTGATGAAGCCCAGGATACCGTTGGCCTTCCGAGCTGCAAGAGCACACTGCTGGCTCATGTTAAGTTTTTTGTCCACCAGGACCTCCAGGTCTTTCTCAGCTGGGCTACTCTCCAGAATCTCTTCTCCCAGTTTGTATACATATCTGGGATTATTTTGACTCAAATGCAAGACCTTGCACTTTGCTGTCTTGAACCTCATTGGGTTCACACGGGCCCACCTTTTGTGTTTATCAAGGTCGCTCTGGATGTCATCCCTTCCTTCTAATGTGTCAACTGCACCAGTCAGCTTGGTGTCATTGGCAAACTTGCTGAGGGTGCACTCAATCCCATCATCAGTGTCATTGATGAAGATATTGAAGAGAACCAGATCCAAGACAGATCCCTGGGGGACACCGCTCGTTACTGGTCTCCACCTGGACATAGAGCCATTCACCACAACCCTCTGTCTGCTGCCTTCCAACTAATTTCTTACCCACCGAATAGTCCACTCCTCAAATCCATATTTCTCCAATTTAGAGATAAGGATGTGGTGGGGGACCATGTCAAAGGCCTTGCACAAGTCCAGGTAGATGACATCGGTCACCTTCCCTTTGTCCACCGATGCCGTCACTCCATCACAGAAGGCCACCAGGTTGGTCAGGCACGACCTTCCCTTGGTGAAGCCGTGCTGGCTGTCGCGAATCATCCGCTCATTCCTCATGTGCCTTAGCATGCCTTCTAGGAGCATCTGTTCCATGATCTTCCCAGGCACAGAGGTGAGGCTTGCTAGCCTGTGTTTTCCTGGGTCATCTTTCCTCCCTTTCCTGTAAATGGGAGTGATGTTTCCTTTTTTCCAGTCACCAGGGACTTCGCCCAACAGCCAGGACTTTTCAAATATAATGGATGCCATCAGAATACCAACAGCAACATATCTTAGCTGCATGCCTGTCTACACCTGGGGAATGACCCATTTCTTTCGGGAAGTAGTCACAAACGGTGACTGAGAAAGTCATCTCAGTCATGCATTCTTTCTTCCCCAGGCATTTGTGTAGCCTTACAGCAGTTTAATCAGCCTACTTGGTACATTATGGGCATGTATCACATCCTGTGATTTCTCTGTCTTTGAACATCATGTAACTTTCTACTGCTAATGGACCGCTGGATTCACATTCAATGTCACATTCAACAGTCACTCTTCATTTCAAGGATGAAAGCAGGAGCGTTTAGAAAGATAACTACAGATCACACTTACACTGGCAGTTATCTGTCTAGATCCTTTTGGATACTGTACAAATACACATATATCTGAACACATGTATATATGTATGTACACACACATGCATGCACAAATAAAAACTATGTATTTCTTCAAACATTGCTTATTTACTTGAATTAGATCTATGGTTAAAAAAAAAAAAAAAAAAAGAGAGAGATGCAATTCCAGTAGGAGTTTGTGAGGGAATAAATCTGACTGATTCCTAGCATGTAAGCAGACGTTGCACCTGTTAAGGAAAAGATTAACTGAGTGGTTTAACTGACTGGTGACGTGGAGGGTAACTTTGCAACCCATATGTTCACTCAGGAAAAAAATAGATGCCTAAATAAGACATTCTTAGGAAGATCACAAAGTTCTTCAGCATGGCAGGTCTCCTTTGGAGGCAGTGTATGAAAAATGAACTGCAACTCCCTGGAGCACCAAATTGTTCAGGGGGAGTCTAAGATTAGCATTGACCTGGGGTGAGATAAAGCTTCTAAATACTCTTTTGAAATGTTGTGAATTAAGTCTTTCTGACTTTTTTCCTATATTTTCTTACATCAGACTTTCAATAATCTTACATCTACTGCTAAGCGCCTATCAACTTTATGATTTGAGTCTCTGTCCCTGTATTAGCCGAAGCAATCTTTGTAAAGAGACACTGAAATGCTCATTCACTTTCATTAGTGACCCGATTTCTGTCCCTCTGCAGTGTGCTGAGGCCGATTCAGTCAGCATCTCTGCACATGGGGACAAGCTTCCATCTTGAAAGGGCCCTAAGTAAGAATGTAAGAGAGAAATTTTCTCTTTACCAGGAAAGTAAGGAAATCCTGTACAAGGCAGCTGGCAATCAGACAGCCCACAGAAGTTCTGCAGAGTCCATTACCCAAACTGCTCTCCTAATGGCCAAACAACTCGTAATTCCTGCATTAAGCTGATATGTTAAGTCTACCCAAGGTACGGTATATCTCTATGAGTATTTCTTCCTAAACTCTATTAGTTAAAGGCAGGTTATGCCCCGGAGGTTGAAAATTTATTATCTCTTTCAAGGTGTGTGTTTCTTTACTGAGGAATTGGAAATTAATTTTTGTTTAGTCTTTACTATGACAACTCATGGATCACTGCAATTATCCAATTGATTTCAAAATTCTGCAGAGCTCTTGGCCTTGGAGATATCTTGCAATTTTAAAGGAAGAGCTAAATTATAATGAGTAGCATGTGTCTTAAAATTTTTATATAACATTCAACAGCAAGTACTTATTTCCCTGTTTGATACGTCCTTGAGAACAAGGTTAAGTAGATAGCCCACTGATTTTAAGCATTTATAGCTGCTTCCTGGGGGAAATGAACACCTTCTGCTGCTAAATTTATCTACTTGGTCATCTCGTAGAGAAGTTGTTACATACTGTCATGTTCAAGGAGCCACTCTGGACGTAAGAAACTGTGAGGTTCATGCGTATATCCTTATAAACATATCGCCAACATACCACGAGTTTCTGAGCATTTCTTTTCTCTGTGCATTTTTCTCTGTAAAAATACTGCAAATACAAATCTCCTCTGCACATTTTTTTTTTCTCCTATAATTCACTTATCAGGTATGAGAAGTTCACTTTATATTAGTACTTTTACCAGTACAGTAGCATTTATAGTGACACATCATTTTTCCACAGCAGTTAGCAAACTTTGAATTCTGCCTGGAGAATGACCATCAGTTCTACTATGCGCAATAAACTAAACACTAACTGAACTTTAAAATACTCCATCTAGCTGCAAGAACTTTGTAGATATCCACAAATATGCATTTGGTTCATTTATAAGTTCCATTAACAAAATACATACTGTCAGCAAAAATGAAACTGTAAATGAGAACTATTTATTTCCTATTTTGAAAGTACCAGACACTTGCTTTTCCCCTGTGACCTATCTTTGTATATTTTTATTGTTGGGATTTCAATAAAATGTAAATTACTTTCTATGAACTAGATTCTAAAAGAAAGATCAGATCTGAAAACTAAAGGATTTTCACTATTGATGTTATTTTCAAGTTCTGTTTCATTTTAATAGACAAATAAAGATGTGGAAGTGGAGAACAAACAACACAGATACTAAAATTGGGATTCTGGCAAAAGAATGCCCATGAAAACCACATCGTATTTCTGATTCTGCTTCCTTTTTACATGTTAAATAGCATCTTACTCCAGAAATGCCCTACTTCATCCCATGTGCTAACTGTTGTGTTATTATGTCTCTGCAGTGTATGGAAAATTTCTGGGTTTTGATATGTTGAACATCTGTGTTTTCTATCTGCTTTCCTCTTCAACTTTACACTTCTGTTGACAAATTTTTAGTTCTGCAGGGATGCATAGAAATTAAAGCATATGAATTATAAATAATTAAATAAATAGGATCAGATTCAGTCACTACAGCTTCACTGATGTGAACAAAATTGTCAGTATTTACTTACTGACTGCCTTCTATACTATTTGTTACCTGATAAATAGAGTAAAACTTTCCATTACGTTAGTTTATCACCATTGTGAGTTCTTCTGTTGCCAATCAGATGGCAAAAGCGGGAGGGTGCTCAAAGGTGTGCATTTAACTTAAAAAATATTAATGGCTTGTACATCACTTCCCTGAAATCTCTTGTCTTTTTGACATAGTCGTCATTTCAATAATTGAAATTTTCAGATTCATGAAACTATTTGTGTTACTTAATTTATGCATACAAATATTCTATGACAATATTCCTGAAGGACAACTTTCGTCTGACGAAGCTTATCTTTCTTTCTGCCCACCACAGTAAATGGAGAGAATTGATCATGCCGATCATCTTCGTAATAGCTGTAACTTGGCTTCTTTTTCGAGTTATCATCTGCATTGACCATAGAGGTGGAGTGTAGGAAGCGTGGATTATGTAGTTACTCTTTGTGAATATGCCACATAATGTATGAATTTAAATATGTTTTTTCATGTTTCTATGTCTCCACTAAAAGCAATATTTAATTTTTGGAAATATTTCTGTTCAGCTTCAAACACACATTTCAGAAAATCTGTTCCAGAGTACACTACAGCAGTGAAATAGTCAAAACACCAAATTCCAACCGAAAAAAAATAGCAGTCAGTAACAATTACTCTTGTACATACTTACATTTTCTTTGGTATAAAAACATATTAGTCTGGCTCATCCTGCCCCCTGATTCTTATAAAGTTCCTTCAGATGCTTCCATTCATAGGACTGCTAGTTCCTGTCCAGAGCAGAAACATTTTGATTTTTATGAATTGCTGCATTCCAGGAAATTTTCTTTTTGGACTGTGGCAAGGTGAACTATCTTGTCTACCGGAGAGTAAAGATCAAAATGCTTCTAATTCACTCAGGTGTACCAGCGAGGAGCAGAGATGACAGGACTGATCCAACTCCACTCTGCCCATATGAAAAGATGTAAGAGTGGCATATCCACACCTGTGCATTCCAAATAAATGAAGGAGATGTCAGTCATCAGGGATGTGGAGACGATCAGTGTTGTGGTTTGACTCAGCAGATATCTATGTCCCACACAGTTCGCTCACCCTCCCCCCTCCCAAGTGGGATGAGGGAGAGAATTAAGGAATAAATACAGTAGAACTCGTGGGCTGAGATAAAAGCTATTTACTAAGACAGCAGAGAGAATAAAAGAAATACCAGTACATATATACATATATAAGAAACAATAGATGATACACAAAGCAAGGGACCAACAACCGATACCCAAACAGCCAGCAGCCCCTCCCTCCAAGCAAGAGACTCCTCTTCCATGAAAATCCCATGATGTGATGCGGTTTGGGTCAGCTGCCCCGGTCCTGTCCCCTCCCAGTTCCCGGCTCCTTATGCCTCCTAACTGCTTCACTGAGGAACAAAATATGTCCTTGGCTGTGTTCAACACTGCCAGGTGTTATCAGTTTTGTTTCTCTTCTGGGACCAAAACACAGCTTCATACCAGACACTGTGAGAGAAGTAACTTCTGTTAGAAACTAAGACAATCAGGATCAGAAAGGATCTTGCCATCACCATTCTGACATTTTAAATTACTTTTTATATTTAATGTACACATTTTCAAATGACATCTCCCAAGCAGCACACGCTATTGTAAGCGTATCAGCCCGTTCTCTGGCCTTTGCATTCATTTTTTACTGGATTTTCAATAAAGTTTGAGAATATGCTCTGAAACTTCAAATCTCTGGAACTTCAAATCTCAGCGCTCTTACTCATTTATGTCCTCAATTTTCTCCAGTTTCACTCCAATGCAAGTGTCATCATGCTACCTACCCATCCTTATTTTAAGCAGAAAAATGAACAATGCACAAACAATGTTGTAGGTTGTTGGAAGGTACTTGCTTTTTGGGAGCAGCTTTTTGAACCATATTTTTTTATTCAGTATTGCAAAGATTCATTGACGCAAAAACACAGATTTTTAAGGATAATCAGATATTCACTGCAGAAATAGAATTTTTTGACTCCTTTAGGGAAAAGGATGTTCTATTAGTGCAGGAGAACTGAATGAGTTGAGTCCACTAAGATCAGCAGAAGAAATAAAAAAGTTCTATGGCCCAGGAGGAAAACAATTCATTGGTATGGAGCCTTGAGTACAGTATTTGTTGCAGTCTCAATAGAAAAAAAAAAAAAACAACAATCAGGATTTATATTAAAATTCAAGAAAGCTGTTCAAACTGGAATATTTAATAGCATTTTCACATGATGATAAAAAATTAATATGCATCTTCAGACAATAGTGAATATAGTTATAAATGTTACAGCATTGAAAATGTTAATCTCTGAGTTTGGTAAGACTGTTGTGAACATCATACATCCTAAGCAAGAAAAAAGACCATGCTATTTCCGTACTATTTCCCTTCAGAAGGATAAGAAGGTTAGCAATACCTTACACCCTGAAAAGGGCATTTACAGGTCAGTTGCAAATGTTAAAGAAATACAGCTGAATGCTACCTGCAGTATAAAAGTCTATGACAAATAGAAAGCAGTAACTATAGCTCCCATATATATTCAAATCCATAGGGTAAAAAATAATTTAGAGAATATGACTCATGTAGCCAAATTGCCATAATCCTCCCAGAGCTCAGGTATTTTTAGCTAATATCCTCATTAAAGCAGGAAAGGAAAACAGAATACAGTCTGCAGTATCATTTTGGCATTTTATTGCCACATTCTACAGCTTTTCTTTTTTTTTTAAGAAAATGTATTTTTCTTGTGTCAAAAAATAAATTGAACCCACTACACCTTTCAGATGATACACCGTATGAAAACAGTTCTAGACTGTACACATACAGACCAATGTATTTACACCACCAATGCCATCATCTGAAATCCATTATACATAATCTTACGTACAGAAACATAATCCTCTCTTTCTCAGAGGCATAGAGAGAAGAAAAACATTAACTTTGCTTTTTCTCTCTTATTCTTCATTGGAAATTTTAATCTACCTGTGAACCACCTCGTCAATCTTCCAAGCAACCATTCATTACTTGTCACCTCCAACTGAGCATCCCAATCCCCAGAAATAATTTTCTTTTGATTATCATTTTCTTAGTTGTGATTATCTATGTTATTTCATAGGAGATTGTTAGTAGTTTGAGTAACTTTTTAAGTAATTCATGCATTCATACATTTGGTAGCTTGCACTTCATCCTTGTCTCCAGAATATGCAGTGTTCCCTTCAATGCCATTTCCCAAATACAACTATGATTTTCATTGCAGTTGATGAAGCTTCAACTTTATGTTCGTGATCCACTTTTTATGTTAGTCATCCTGTTCTAACAAGTTATCTCTATCTGTGTCCACTAAATCTTTCTTGTTCTGACTGTATAGGCCTTAAGTGAAATAAATGGATGACTATTTGTTTGCCAAGCACCAGACATATGTTTGGACCTTCCTATCCTTTCATTTCTTTGTTGAGCAGCAGAATTTGTGCATTTTGATCTCTGCTGTTCTGCTAGCAATTACCACGTATAACTTTGCTTCAGGTCATCAGTTCTGTGTTAGAATGTCGTGATTACAGTTTTTACACTAAAATATAGCTATGATGGATGACCTTTTAAAAGCCATGAAAGCCATCAGGAACAGCTTCTCTGTGAACATACTCTAGTGCAGTGCTTCAGGAAAATGTAACACAATTTTCTCCCTGACTCCCAGGGAGTCGATTCCCAGATTCAGCAAATGAGACTGTGGGCATCCTAGGCACTACACTGTTGGACACGAGGCCACTCACTGCCAGAGGGGAAAAGAGGAGACAGGAGAGGACCACCAGCTCCTTCTGTGTATGCACACTATCTGCACCCAGAAGAATGAAGACTTGCTGAAATCACACAGACATAATCATTTTTAGTCTGCTGATACATTTGCACCAGTTTTGCACCCAAGATTAGTCCTACATACTTTTTGTGAGCCAGCACAAAACATTATCTAATTTCTGCTAGGAAAACCCCAAAATTTCTTCTACTCAGTGTCTTTTAAATGAATGCTCTAAATTGCACTCATTTTAGTTTGCCCATTTATTGATTATCTGACTGTTAATTAAGGCATATGCTAACATGCTTCAGGGTTTGTTTGTTTTTCACAAGGCCACAGAATTCATATTTAATTCATAATAATTTAATTAAATAATTAAGGAATAATAAACTAATAAAATTAACATATTTCATAATATTCTATGTTAAAAGTTTAATTAAAACTACAGCAAGCATATAAATAATCAGAATGGTATGTATCAGGCATTAGTTTGCAAGCACTGAGATGTTCTAAAATGTATGCTGGAAACTTTTTGGAAACATAACATCCAATTCTTTTCCTAAGTGAAACGACCACATACAGAGAGGCATTACATCAAGTGTTTCAGTCTTTCACAGGAATTCCTCCACAGAAATTCCACATTCAAGTGAACGCCGTGAATAAGTATTACAGCATCAAGTTCTGAGTTCTTGTCAATTGTTGCATATCTCCAGTGGGATTCTCCAAACTTCTTAAAGGGATAGAATTTCTATTTATCAATCACCCTTACCCCTAAATGAAAGCATTTCTTTAGAATATGTTTTTATATTTCTGATATCCTTCTAATATTTTGCATTAACGTTGGATGCTCTGGTGGTGAAGACGTGTCTTCCTTATATTACTCTGATCAATTGAATTTTTGAAACCATAAGAAAATTGTGGATAGTAATGAAAGGGAGAAGATGATGTGCAAGCAGTCAATAAGATTAAATGCTCTGTAACATAGGAGGTGGGTCAGTATTTTAATAATAGAAATCTAATTCAAGTGTGTCACATTATCTAGAAAACTAACCTGTGCTGTGATATGACAACAGACTGTTAAAACATAGAACTGTTGGATTATTTTTCTTGGGCTTTTCCCTTCAGATTTTGCAAACCTATATACCAAATTTGACAAACTTTAATTGACTTTCAATATATTCTCCCAGCTGAGGGATCCAACTTCTTGTCTCTGACTCTCTACCCTGCCAAAAAAAAAAAAAAACAAAAAAAACAGCTTGGTAGTTTCTTCTCTATCATTCCACTCCATCAATTGCTGTTTAATATTTTATAGTGAGTATTTCAAATACACTATTGATTTTCTTTGATCTTTGGCCAAAGTTTAATGTCATTCGGCTTTCAGTGTGTTGCACAGGAGAAATTGTAGCTTCATTCAGTTCTGGCTAGCTGTACTGAAGGTACGAAAGTATCTCGGAACATCTAAAGGACAGAGGAGAAGATGAGCACCTTTTACTTGATTGCAGTTATAGTGCTCAAGGCAAATGCTGACTCACTTAATGCAAAAATTCTCCCACTGAAAGATCTGTGACTTTCCATGGGGGCAAAAGAGGACTTTGAGAGTGTTTTTAAATTGATCTTTTAACTTCAGAGCCAGTGGTGGAATTTTTTTTTCCTTTTCTCAGAATTTTTGCACACATAGCGATTTTGTAATGGAAGATGGAGGAGGAACTTGAACAGATGTTTCTTTCATAGGATTTTCAAAGTATGTCGACTATCAGGTATGGAAGACAGCTGAAAAAGGAAATTGCTTATATTTTATGAAAAGTTTCTTGTTTGGGGAAGGAGAAAAGTACCATGAGTCAACTGAAGTGCAGACAACTGTATTTTGTGGAGACTGGGCAGCAGTTTTTCAGCCTTTTCCAACATGCACCTCAAAATCTTCCAGTAGAGCAAAATCATCACGGTGAATTTCACCCAGAATTTCATTCATTGTAGTTTCTGTGTCTTTGACAGTTTCGAATATTTGAAGCTCACATGTTGTTAACCTTCTTTGTTAACCTTCTTTGCTGGCTACAAACTTTTTCTTTTGAAAGACTACTAATCAGAAGCTTGTGTGGTTGCATCACAACAGAAATTGATCCATCTGATTGGCATTCCCTAACCAGTCTGGAATGAGATAATTTACATATCAAAATGAGCACATCAGCATTAACTATCCAAGCACTTGCACTAACTATCTCAGCAAAAGGGCTGAGTAGACAGAATGACTATCCTAAGAGCAGTTCTCCAGCTCCAGAGAAGAACGTGATGATGGTGCAGCCAGACATAATTCACGTTACCAATATCTAGTCCACACCTTTTCTAAAGAATAGCTAAAAATTAATTTTTGCAGACTGATAACAGTCTGGTATTTTTCATATGCATTATACGCAGTATCAGAACTTTTATTTTCATGCTGTCTCCCTATTTAATGTTTTGTTCAGTAAGCTGAAATAGTTAGGAAAAGAAAGAAACAAAGAAGGAAGGAAGGAGAGAAAGAAGGCCCTAGAAATCTCTGAAATCCCCAAGTTCTCCGTGTTTTTTTGTTTTTTGTTTTTAACTTGCTCCAGTAGAAAGGAAAACATTTGTAATGTAACTGTTTAGAAATGTCTTTAAAGCTTTATGTTTTTGCCTAAGCTGAATGAAACAAAGCCACTTTGATACGTCCGTGAAGACGGACATAATATCAATCACTGCTAAACTATTTACTGAAAAACTTAAAAGTAAAATAAAGCATCCTGAAACCCAAGAATGTTCTCTAATGTGGGAATAGAATGTTGGTTTTGTGTTATGACTTACAAAACAAGTACAAAGTGTACTGTTCTTGTTTTTGTATTAGAGCTAACAAACAAGTGCAATGTATATTGTGATATGTTAAAACTGAATGAATTTACAAGGGAGAATCAATCTTGAAGACTGCTAAGATAAGGAATGCAGCTGCTAGGGAGGATCAGTCTTGGAGGCTGGTAAGATAGAGAATACAGCTGCTAAGGAAGATCGGCCTTGAAGACTGGTAAGATAGCAACATTGTTACATGAATGGACAATAATTAAGTAAACTAGTGGAAAATTAGTGATTGCAATTATTAAGCAGCAGAATCATAAATTAGTGAAGTTGAAAGACAGACACAGAGGAAGAAAACCAGAGAGGAGAAGTTAAGGGCCAGTAATATATTAGCAACATCCATGTTTATTTAGCCAGTGTCTATCTTTAGTTAGCATCGAGTAGATTGTGAACCTGAAGTACTCATCCAAGGAGGAACGAGGGGAGGAAGGGGGACATCGGGTAATAGGGCATAAAAGACGTGAAACTGTTTCTGCAGGTGAGCTCCTGTTTGCAGGACGCCTACGATTGCAATCACGAATAAAAACTGCTTAAACTGCTTCACTAGAGGTCCGGTCTCTGAAAAATTATTTGAGATGTTTCTCACACTAATGAGAAACAAAATGAACTGTCTGTTTAGAATTAGTCTGTCATTGCAAGGCAAGTGCCTCAGGGGCTGGATGCTGGGGACATTAAAATTAGGAGTCCCGTACAAGCATAAGTGTGGACTCAGTTGAAGATTTTTACTTCAGATGAGAGATTCATCATGGGTTGGAAAAATAAGGAAGCTTGCCCTTAGGCTGTATATGCTGAAGTAAGACTCCAGAAAATACAGTCCCACAAAGGTTAATTGAAGAGAATGCAGGTGTTTTATTCAGTTGCAAATTCTGGCAGCAGTGTTTGGACAAGACACTGACAGGATTTCATTCTTTTGTGAATGTAAAGCAATGATGGAGTGACCAGGCGCTAACAGTGTTCATGGAAATAAAGCAAGGATTTTGCACAAAAGTGTTCTACTGCCAATTTAGACATTTCTGCACCTCAAGCTGAAATTTGCATGACAATGTAGAACAAGAAACCATTCAGCAACAGAGAAATAAGTCCTCCCCCCTCAAAAAAACCCCAAACAATCTCCCACCTGCCCACATGCAGACTTTGCTGTACTTCAGGAGATATGTTTCTCTATTCTAATCCCACTGTATGGTCCACTGTGACTCACTGGAACAACCTCTCATGTATTCCTTTCAGTCCAGAAAACAAAGCAGGGTGTTTTTGACATGCAGGGCACGCTTCTGCTCCTATGAAAGCAGCGAGGAGCGGAAGCAAGTTTTCAAAGACTCTATTGAGTTACATGGGAAATACCTATACAGGACTAACGACTAAACTAGTCTTCATCTACTGCATCAATTACACATGTAGAATAATGTTTGACAGAGATAAAGCTAGAAGCGGATGTATGCTCGATTCATTTCAGAAACATTGGTTTGTACCTTTTCATTCACGATCTGCTGTCAGTCAGCTAGCTCTCCCATCACAGCTTGTTGCCAATGGGTGAACTCCACTAAATGGTCCTGAGCGTTGTTTGACAAAACAGTAAGCATATCTCTGAGGCCTTGGTATCACACAAAAATGTCATGATCACATGACACAAAGCATTGCTGTGTTACAAATTCACATTAGTGGTTCAAATTCGCTCAAAAATGTTGATGACAGATTACTTTTGTGCCAATGGATTCTCTGACATCATATTTCACTCAACCTGCAGCAACTGACAGAGTCATGATAACAGCATAAACACAACATAAAATTTCTGTTGGGTGATGTGGTTCATTTAACAGGATGGCACTTTGATCCAAATCTTACTTGTGTAGGTGACTGATTCAGAACTGCATTAGATTCTGATAAGAAGTATGATTTGTAGAACTGCCACTTATTTTCCAGTACTAAAAACCAAAACCAACCAACCAACCAATAAAAAACACTTTAAACCACAATGAAGTTAAATAAAACACACTCATGTCCAGTGAGACAAATGGTGTGCTACCTCTACACTAGTAGCAGAGCAGGGCTGCTGGATGTGGATTTGCCCCAGTTGTAGAATGTGATCGATGCCCATTCAATTCAGTGGAAGTGAGTTATTTGCTAATTAGTTCCTCTTTTCAGCATACTTACAATGTGCATCTTCTCAGTGATGTGCTACTTGGGAATAAGTTTCCATGAATTGGCTTCAATTCTTCATCACTGCTACATGGCATAAATGAAACAATCTGTCTTTATGGCAGTATCCTCTCCAACTAAGGATTATGGATGCTTACTCTTCTTTAATTTGAGGAGACACCCGCAATAAATCTATTGTGTTATTTGTGTTTCCTATATAATATTAGTTATATCAGAGATAGATCCCAGGACCCATGAACAACAGGGGTTCTTTTTTTTTTGTCAGGGGCCATACAGAAGTAAACACGAATTCTGCTCAGTATAAAGTAGAAACAGCAAAGTCATTTGTCTATGCTACATCACAGTTTCCAGACTAGCAGGCTTAGATCAAATTAACATGGTCATCTGTCTTGTGAATACACTCATGCTGAAAACAATAACCGGTGGTAATGAAACAGAAATTCAGAAAGATTATCACATGTGAGCTGTTTCAGGAGTACAAGGTGAATAGCATTGGTTCAAAGCCAAAATATTACAGGAGTGATTTTGATGAAAGACCGGTTATAGCCCAAAATTGGAATGAGACAACAGAACAGATGATGAGACACTGCTTTCCTGAACAAAGTGTGAAATAATAAGAGCACCCTGATGGGACAAATGCAAGGTATTGCATTTTGTAAGGTAAATTAAAAGCTGAGAACAGGCACACAGAATTGCCCGTTATTTACCAATAAGCCAAAATTAATATTTTTCAAGTCTGACATTTCATAGAATACAGTTACTTCTTAATTACTTGACTGCTACTCCTTCTAAAACTATTTCCTATTTAACAGAAAATTTACCTGAATAGACAAACTGAATTAAAAATGCTTTTGTCACTTTTACAGACTGTAAGATTGTATATAAAGTATTAATAAAAACCTAAAAGAGAGAGAAATCACGCCAATTGTCTCTTTCTTAATGGAAAAAAACAGATTGACATCTTTTGTTTTGCTTGTTTCATTATCTGAATATTTGGATTCTTATTTTCAAAGGAGCATGAAGGCAAAATTATCATCTTCATTCTGAATTCCATGAAGTTTATTGAAAATTCTCATATATTAGTCAAATCTTGTAAATCATAACTGGTAACAATTAAAGCATTATGTAACTTGTCAAGTAGATATTTGACAAAGCACTTTGAGAAATGTAAAAACATACATTTCTCCAGACATGGTGAAAACTAGCTGAATACATATATGAGCAAGATACAATTAATAGAAAGAGTATCTGAAGATTTTTGGGGATAATGTTTAAACACAGGATTTTTCTGGCAGAAACAATGGTTTCAGGTCTTCTGTCATCAGTAAAACAGTCTACATGGTGAAAATATTTGTCAAATAAGAATAAGATTTTAAGAACATCCTCTTTAATAAAGATCTGTAAGTTTCTCTTGTACACTACATTATTTTGAATTTAACTATGAAGTATTTCTTTAATCTAAAAAGTTAGAAGGAAATATATGCAAAAATAACATTTTCCTACCTTTCCTGCTAAACATATAAGAATATGGAATGTTAAATTAAAGTGTTTGCTATATGAACAAAGCAGTTAGAACAGTATTTTATTTAAAAAAGACTGGAATGTCTCTGCATAAGTCAGTTTATTCCTCCAAAGAAAGGACCCTGCTTGTTTTAAAGCAGGAGATCATTCCTGCACCTTCAAGATGATGAAAGTTTAAGAGTTAAAAAAGACCAAGCCAGGTATGAATGAGATGATAAGAAAGGTTTAGGAACTGATGTCTTTGTGCTACAAATGAGAGTTCCTAGTGCTCAAATAGGTATAGATAGGTATGTTGAAATGTGTTTATACATATACTTTTTTTTTTCCAAAATTCAGAATAGTGCCCATTCTGGGATGCACATGCACAGAGATTGCCATCTCAATTTCAGAGCTGGCAAGACCAACTTCGGTTTTTTTCTGAATATGAAAGAAAGCGCCAGCTGCTGACTCACAGTCAAAGGAGCATCATTCCCAGGAGGGTGGCTACCCATCCAAATGTGACCTTACTCTGGGTAGTTTTGCCTATTGTCATGGTGACTGCAAAGTCTGTGAGTGAGAGCTGCTGTTCTCTCTTTTGTAGTTGAGTCTTTTGATCCATTTGATGGTGGAAGCTGCTGTAGGGATCAGCAGCCTCTGGCAGCGGACTAATGCAACAGAAGACTTTTAAGTGAGAAAAAGCACAAACAGTTGAGTGGGAAAAGCAAGTTGATAGATGTCATGATGTGACATTACTAAGTGATAATTAGAGTTCTTAGTAATGGTATTTTTCTTATTAAAAATCAAAGTATTGGCAAAATGAAATTGAATAATTTAACTAAATAATGAAAGAATTTTTACTCATAGTAATGTGTAATCTGCAGTATACTTCAGTGAGGTAAAATTCAGTCTATATCAGAGATCCATTTGATCAAATTTGTTCTGTCCCATGCCTTGTTAAATATTGTTACTTTGTTACAACATATTATGAATCCACATATGAAAAACTCTTAAATTAGGATTTATAATATATATATGGAGCTGCTTATAGAGAAATAATACGTTCTTGGGAATATTTTCAGACCAAAATAATTTAAAATCAATGTACTTTTCTCCTCAAATTGAAATCTAAGAATAGGACAACAGGAAGTATCAGTAGAGTTTATGAATTTTCTAAAGAAAAAAATATCTAGGCCAGGTTTTTCAGTTGAATTTTAAGGCAAAATGTGGCATAGTTCAGAAATATCTTTCTCCAGGCTGAGACTAAAGCTGTTTTCTCTCACAGATCTTAGTTTGAGGGAAGGGACTGTTGGAGGATGCAACAGAACCCAGAAACCTGTGAGTAGAAAGTGAGAACCCATCATCATTGCTGCATGTGGCAATGCTCAATTGCCGTAGGATAAAGTTCAGCAAGGACTGAAAGCTTCCAAAGAAACAAACAAACAAAAAGATCTTGACAAGACCAAAATAATGTTTCAAAATGAAATTTCCAGTGATTAGATCTTCAGATATCTCTGTTCAAGACACAGCAGATCTCATTTCCTCTGACACTGAAACTCCCTTCTGTCTCCATTAGACAGAAAAAGGAAGAGGATCAGACTCAATAGTGAAAAAGCTGAGAAAATAATCTGTTTGCTGTATCCTTTCATCACAGTACGTTTAGAATAGTGAGCACTCAAATATTTTTCTGGGCCTTCAAACAATGATCTGATGGACTGTCCCTATCAGTATTTTTACAGCTGAAAAACTGCCGTGGAAAACCGATGTTTTTTATGCCACTGAATGAGTTGGCTACACTAATGTCTTAAAACTGAAAGAAAAAAAACCTCTTAATCAGTAAAAGAAAGGATTAGAGACTGTCTCGATTTTGTGCAGACGTCCATATAATTTAGTATAGTTTGCAGTGCAACTGAATCAAGATTTATGACCTTCCAAGTTTTATTTTCTCAGAACTCCATTTAAAGTGTCATGATATTCTGGTGGTTTGATCCAGAAGATAAATAATATCTGCTGCTAAGAGCTAGCAAATGATCTACCAGATGCTTGAGATCTGCAGCCATAGAACCCATGATTTTAGAATGTAGAATTGAAATCTCCTCCCTTAAAGAGCAAAGAAAAGCCACATTAATGCTATAAAAGGACAGCTGAAGGCGCACATCACTGCTTTATATGGTACTCTTCTTTTCTCCTTAGTTCAAGTCTTCAATAGTGTTAGGAAGAAATGAAATTCCAGACTGATAGATACACTTTTTATGTCTACAGAACCCAGTGATGTGTTTTGTTTGCAAATATTCTCCCTGTTTTTCATCTGTCCTCTGCTTCTGCTAAATTCCCAACCAAACAGAAAAATTAAGCTCAAATTACAGGATGAGTATTCTCTTAATTTAAAGTCTTTACTCACAACAAAACCATTACTTTTAGGTTCCAAGAAGATAAACTCAGAGAAAATGCATTGTGGGTAACCTACATCTAACACTTAATATAAATGCCAGAGCTTTCAAATTTTTTAATATTCTAGGTCAGGACATATATTTTCAAGGACAGTTACAATGTTAAATGTTTGCTTATTTAGCAAGGTGGAAGGGGTAATCTCTCAATAACTTTTGATGCGTCCCTGTTGCAAAATCAATATTACTACTTTATTTGCAAGAGTCTATTTAGGTATTGAGTCATCCCCAAGTGTGTATTTCTATACATGACACGTACATTTCATCTGCAGTAAGAGATAAAATAAGTATATCCACCTTTTATCCACAAAATAGTTTATCTACTATGACTTATAGTATATTGTTACCCTGCTTATCAGACGATGCATAATGTGTAAAAGTGGTTGCTTTCCCAAGCCAGACAATTTCTTGAAAATTGCCTGAAATCAAAAACATATATTTAAAGACTTTTCATTTCAAAACATGCATATTACTGTGAGTTTGAGTGTGATGTGGAATTGGAAAGAAAACAACATATTCTTTTATTTCCAAACATTCAGCTCAAATTAAACAGCATAAATTAAGTCTGATGCTCTCTGGGTTCACTAAATCAGAAAGGAAATTAATACTGCTGTGGAAATTTTGAACATGATGGTTTATATTATTACTAGCATTCTTTTCAAAGGGAGAAAATGTCTTGCTTTTTTTAAGTGTGACACAACAATAACCTTACAAACCCAAAATGTGATCTGCATTTTTGTTATTAATAGCTGTAATGCATAGAATTTTGGAATACTGTTCTATCTATGAAATCTATTGATAGGCAAAATGTTAAAAAAAGATGACCTACTGTAAGCTCCTTGGGAAAAGCACAGTTTGAGTGTTTTAATGGGTCAGAATCTAATTTTATATATCAACAAAAATATTTGCTGAGCAGCCCTCAGCTGCTGTATGTGTTGAGAGCTCTTTGAAAGTTGGATCATAGAAGAAAAGGTTGCAATTAACCGATATACGTGTTTTATGCAGAATTCATGGTATTGATGGCTTTCCAGTTTCATACACTCTTATCCAAATTTGAAATATGATATTATTTGATGTCAGTGGGAGTTTTACCAGGATAACAGTGAAGTTGAGATAATTAAGGACTTTGGGATTCAGCTTGTGTTGAGGGATTACATGGATCAAAATCCTGAATGAATAAATCCCCTACTCAGCTCTTCCTGAGCCAGTGCTATGTGATTTGGCCCATGTCTTGATTTTTTTTTATAAATCCAAGTTGAAGTCTATAGAAATCCAGAAAAACTGATGCAGAGACTACATTGTTTTCCACTGGACTTCAGTGATCTTTAAGCTTGTGAGAAAGCAAGATATTATTTTATTAAATTAAATTACTTTACATTTCACCTTTAACTATGCATAAAAAATAGCAGATTATTTCTGTTATATTCTTTGTGACTTATGAAAAATGGATTGCTGCAAAACTTGCACTTTCTCTTCACAATAAAATTCCCTTTGACTCATGAATGACTTTTCTATCCAAATCTTTCTTTTATAAGGGTTATGCTGATCCATATGACTCGAGGAGCCAGCTCAAAATATTTTGTTTCCAATTACTCCCCTGCAAGTCTTCCCCTTATTTTATGAGAAAGAAGAATTTATTAGATTTGAGTTCAAAAGATTTCTTGACACCTATTTTCATTTAACTATAAAAATACGATCTAAATTTCCAGCTAGAAGTCTGAACAAAACATAAAATGTTAATATCTTTTACAGAACAACTGGTAGAACCACTTAACCACAGATGATTTCACATAGAAACTTCAAACTGCAGTATATGTGTGCATCATATCATACTAACACCCATCAATCATACCAGTGACTGATGATAATACTTCTTCAGAACACGTTATCATTCATATTTTTTTATAACACACAGAGTAGTTTACTAGATTGGCAGGACCATTTATGTTCTGTCTTTGAATAAATACCTATGCTGATAATAAACACTGAGAAGATCTGTGTTCAACAAATATCTTTTAAACTGGAATACATACAAACTTGAGAATATTTGAGAATTACCATTTTATCAGGAGAAGACTGCTTTCTAGAAGTTAGTAGATCACCAAACTACAGGAAAAATTAATGGAGCTCTTTATTTCCAAAGAGATTTTCTCTAATATATCTACGTTGTTACCATAGAAAGTCAATGGCTGCAAATGAATACTCCATGCACAAGAAAGCTATATAAACTACTTACTTTTTTATGTTTATCAGCAAATGTCAAAACCTACATATCATGCTCTATTAATAACAATTTACATCAGTGTAAATTCATTAACTTGAAAAACAACTCAAGTTTTCACCCGAGTAGTTAATAGAAAATAAGCCGTAGAAAATTTCTACCTTTTCTTTTCTTTCTTTTTTTCAATGCATGTTTTGCATCAAACTGTCCAAGGATATCAGAAAATCAAGCAAATAAACTAAGTCAGCTTCAAAAGTTGATAACCTAAATGCATTGCAATCCAAACTCCTTTATATTAAGCCCACTCCAGGAAGCACGGATTCAAAGCTACCTCGAAGTAACATAAGAAAGTAAGTTGAACAGCTGTCTACAGATGCAGTGAGAGAAGTGCAACAAAACTGCACGCTACATTGAGCCTCTGTTCAATAAATTGATCGTACAGCCTCATACCATGTCTGCAACGCTATTTGCAAGATGCAAAATCAACCAAACTGAAAATGGAGATGCACCCTCAGCAAGTTTGCAGATGATGCCAAGCTGTGTGGTGCAGTTGACACGCCAGAGGGAAGGGATGCCATCCAGAGGGACCTGG
>WBMW01001640.1:192938-226693 GCA_013396635.1 Penelope pileata
GAACAGCTATGGATTTTCCACTTTGTCAGTCAATGAGATAGTCATTTGAAACACACTGTGCATTGTTATAGGTGAAACTTGATACCATTCTATGCATCAATTTTAAAACTGAGTTTGTTTTTCTTAAATTTATTAATAATAACCCTCCTCCAAAAGTGGTTTTGCTCACTTAGAATTCTTTCTGTTTTAAAACAGTGCAGCCAACAATTATTGTGTCCTGGACTCCCACTATTTCAATAATCTATGCAACTGCCCATATGAGCAAAAAACACAAAAAGTAATATCATCCTTTCTCTCACTGCATGGATTGTAATGTTTTCTCATTATTCCTTCAGCTGACTTGCCCTGGCTCAGTCTTTGCCTATAGTTTGTGAGTGGAACTGGAAAAAGGACAGGACTGAACCACTCAGAAGGATTGTAGGACCACAAACAATATGCAGGGAAAATATTATTGAGTGGGCAAAATATCTCTTGGGGTTGTCTATAAAACACGAAATTAATTACAGAGATTCAAGCCATTCTGAATGAAAAAAAAGGGGCTCAATAAACTTAGCTAAGAATTGCTCCCTTCTGTTTTCCATGTCGCCTCTATATCCTGAAGTAAGAAGAAAGGAAGAAACATTCAGATAAATCCCTTATATTCTCTAAAAAAGTAAAGAATATCCAGCTGAAAAGAGGATGTCTGGTGAAGAAAAGAAAGAGAGATTTATTTTTGTGCCAGTAGGAACAACATTATATTGGAAAACAACTATGTAAGAGAGCAAATCTCATGTGCAATCTGAGATACGTGATATTTTCTCAGATGGAGAAATCTCACAACTGCTGTACCTGCCCAGGTGAATGTAGAGCCTTCCCTTTCCTCAACAGTCCCTTCTCTCATTCAAGTGGACATTGCTTTGCTCATTAAAACAGAATTTCTTATGCTGTGATCCATGATAGTCTGAGGTGGAATTGTTGTCTGGAAAAACACAGTAACAAATTTCTGAGTGAATGAAAAAATTGAACTTTCTGACAAAGCTAGAAAAGGAATTTGAATTCTTTGTTTAATTTTGGTATTGTATTTCCAACTCAATGCCAAAATTTATTTCTCCTACTGATGTTAGCAGACTGAAAAAAATGATGTTGTGTCTGGGGAACAAAACTCTCATTGTTTTGGTACACTTAGCTTCTGTGGTAGCCTAGGCTGCACCAACAGCGGGGTGGTGGTGGGGTAGGGAGGGGACTGTCCCCATCTGCTCTGCCCTCGTGACGCCCCACCTGGAGCACTGCGCCCAGGCCTGGGGCCCCCAGCACCAGAAGGATGTGGGGCTGTGGGAGCGGGGCCAGAGGAGGCCATGAGGGTGCTCAAAGGGCTGCAGCACATCTGCTATGGAGACAGGCTGANTAGCTTCTGTGGTAGCCTAGGCTGCACCAACAGCGGGGTGGTGGTGGGGTAGGGAGGGGACTGTCCCCATCTGCTCTGCCCTCGTGACGCCCCACCTGGAGCACTGCGCCCAGGCCTGGGGCCCCCAGCACCAGAAGGATGTGGGGCTGTGGGAGCGGGGCCAGAGGAGGCCATGAGGGTGCTCAAAGGGCTGCAGCACATCTGCTATGGAGACAGGCTGAGGGAGCTGAGGTAAAGAACTCAGTTCAGGCATGGATGGTAATTGGATTTAGAGCCTGTGATTGATATTTACAAGATGTGTTGATATGAATATTGATGTGTTTGTGCATTTGGAGAGTGACAGCATGTATACTGCTGCTGACCAGGGAGAGTAAATCCTCCAGTGCCCAGAGTCCCCCAGGTTCAGTGATTCCACAACATGCAACAGTCCCTGCCTTCAATAAGGTGTGGGGTTTTTTTGGTGGTAGGAAGAAACAAAATATAGAAAAAATGCAGTGAAGTACCACTGAGAGTGATAAATAAAGAAGGGTAAAAGGAAATTTGACATAAAATATTTTTGGTGGGGAGAAATTTTTGTTCCTTTGAGGGAAAAGTAGTGTAAAGGGGTGTATCATAGCTGAGGTGCTATTCACTATGCTCATTAGAAAACATTCTTCTGCCAATGATTAGGGCCTCTGGCTCAAGGTGCTTTATTTACATCCATAGGAAAGACCCAAAAATTGTCATCCAGGGCAACAGAAAAAAAAATTAATCTTTGCTGTGTTTGGAATGTGATGGAAACATCCATTCCTTCTTCAGTAAAGACCAAATGAGAAGCAGTCAAAAAAATGTCTTCAAGGAGTCCTTCTCTCATGCCTTCCTAGCCTAAACGGTTCCCAAAGTCATCTGAAAGTGACATGGCTGTCTGAACTGCACTTCCATGTTGAGTTGCCTGCATTTGCCTCTTAAAGTATGGAAGGTCCTTTATGGTATTATTTCATCAAAACAGGGATGAGTAAGGAAAAAAAAATCCTACTAAATTTTGAAATTACTGATGTTATTGCAGATCTTCAAAAGGTCAGAAGGACAGATATGAAAAAAGATTTTTTTCTCAGAGTTCATCAACAAATCAAATGAGTGTGTGCTGGTGATAGCTATGAAATACATGGCATTTTTACTGAAGTGTGCTGAGTTTATAGCATGATTTCTGAAGACTAATGAGAAAAGCTATAGCTCTCAGATGATCAATAAAATATGAGAAAGTTTTTAGGATTAGCATCAGAAAACTGTTAAAAGAGTAGGAGAGAAAGAAAAAAATGCAACCTTCATATGAATGTAAAACAGACAAATACATAAAGAAGCTATTGCTCAGCTTTAGTTTTTCCTTCATTTCCTTTATGTTTTCTCTCTGCACCATTTTACCCTGCTCTGAACATTCAGCATGAAGTGGCTTTTCAGTTACTCAGTGAGTAAGGCTTCTGGTGTCACCAATACAATTTTGTCCTGTCTTGGTGCAATCGTTGGATGATTCCAAGTGAGTATTACTTGACATAAAACAATTGTTTAAAAACACAGACAAGAAGAGAAATGGAACGTGCTGATTGGCAACAATGTCCATCAAATAATTTATTTGAACCATCTGGAAAGTAAGACGTGAGTAAAGTAACCTGAAGTGTTCATTAAAACATTCTGATTATAAGATGTCATTGGAAACTATGACATTCATGCAGTGTCATTCTTCAACTATTGAGGGTATTCCTTAACTCTCAATTTAGTAGTGAAAACTGTGTTGATATGCTGTACGAAAAAGATTAGAAATCAGAACAAATTTACTAAATTGGGCTTTCCAGCTCCTTAAAGCTAACTGTATGTGTTTGTTCTGAATTTGCTCTAATCATCATTGTCCAGCACAATGCTGCAGAAATAACGGTATGTATTTCAATCAGTGAGGAATGATAAATGATAAATGCATTCTGATGCTAGAGCTTTCTAGGTTAAAAAACCTTCATTAACTGGTATGAGCTTTGACGACAGTTTGATTTTCATTGATATAAATACTAATTAACACCACAGAAGTCTGTTTCCAATGAGTACAATAACTAGAAGCAATGGCTTTATTTGAACCACTGTTTTTCTTTGAAGAATTGTGATTATATGTACTATGTATCTCAAATGGAAGATGCCATGTAAAGCAAAAAATATTTTATTTTTATTGAATTTAAATTGTATAAAATGTTTTAATTTTTCTTTTAAAAACTAATATTTCTATTAAATTATTATTTTTTTAAGCATGGTACATGTTTATTTGCTGCACTCAATTATCAGAGCAATTCCTGGAACAGATCTGGCTGAAATCTTTGAGGACTGTCCTGAACCAATTCTAGGCCTTCAGCAGGAATCCACTGTTCCC
The DNA here is from genome assembly GCA_013396635.1 of Penelope pileata. Classification (NCBI taxonomy): domain Eukaryota; kingdom Metazoa; phylum Chordata; class Aves; order Galliformes; family Cracidae; genus Penelope; species Penelope pileata. The sequence goes on from WBMW01001640.1 coordinate 196,712, forward strand.
CCTCCGTGTCCAGATATCATCACATCGTTTTGGAGGGTTAGACACACATTTAACATAAACACAAATAATTTTGTGGCAGTTGACTTCAAGTCAAGAGAACACCACTAGACATATTTAATTTACAAGTCAAAATTTAGCCAACATTTTTCAGTATGGCTCAGGGTAACTCACACTATTGCTCTCTGGTTTAACAATATGAATGAACTTTGGTAACTTTTACTCCCTTATAAAAGGGAGGAAAGGGGCATCTGGTACAATATTAAATGAATATTGAAGTGGAACAGCTCCCTGCTGGGTCTGAAAATAATTATTGATAATGTGGAGACCAGATCTGTAAAAATCTCCAAATCACTGTAGGCTTCAGCTCTAGAATAAATGTCAATCTAAGTATTAGACAGCAAAATATTGCAGATGCTTCAGTATACCTCTGGGAGATGCTATACTTATGACGCGTCAGATAGAAATAAACTTGAGGAAAATCAAATAAAACCCACAAAATACAGTTACAGCTGATCTGTAAAAATCAGAAAGACTTGTATGCTGCTAGCTGGATACTTCATATGATATCAAGACAATAGGGATGCACAAATGCCATGAAATTACATCCATACAAAGTGCGAGGACAGTCCTCCCCAAACAGATTAAACTGCTGCAAGAAAATTCACTGTGCCAACACTCATTATCTAGCTGGACACGAACAAATTTTCCTAAAGCTGTTGTTTTAGAGATGTCCTCCAGGGTTCAACTGAAAAACTTTGGAGGTGAAGGTATAATGCAAACGATGCCAATGGCTCTCTTAGATATTTTATAAAGTAGATAGTTTTTGTTTTGTTTTGTTTTAATTAAGACTGAGACTTACATAGAATAGAAGGGCATCATTGAACACTGATTGGTGGGAGAAAAAAAATATTTGGTACTTACTGTTACTGCAGTTCCTGTTTTGATACTGATGATAAGGAAAATAAAATAAAGTTTATAATTTACTAAGTCCTTTTGTAAACTTTCCTGATATTCATTTGTTTGTAGAAACCATTTGATCCTTGTTTTCACTTTCTCAGCAAAACCCAGTGTCATTTTCAGAATATTTAAAACCAAATATTTAAAAATTAATATGCTCAACCAGTGTCTCGTATTTTCATGCACTCATTGCCAGTGTATCCTGACAAAGATTAAATGGGTTATTGCACAGTGATTAAAAAAAATCCTATTTATTCTAAAGTAGCCATAATACTATCACAGAATCATAGAATTGTTGGAGTTGGAAGGGACCTCCAAAGGTCATCTAGTCCAACTCCTCTGCAATAAATAGGGACATCTACAGCGAGATCAGGTTGCTCAGAGCGTGGTCCAGCCTGACTTTGAATGTTTACATAATACTATGGCTAGTAGTTATCTGAGCAACTAGTTTTGTTTATGTTAAACAGGATAACATTACATAAGAGTAAAAACTAAGTCTATACTAGATAAATTTCACAGTATTAATATTGTTCTTACATAACAATATCATAGGATACTCTCGGTATCATAGGTAGGAATGCTGCGAGTTTCTTTTACTGTGTGTTCAGTAAAAGTGTATTTTACATGTTAAACAGCTGTTTAATATGCCTATCAGACTTTTCTAAATAGAACAAACATTCTGCTAAGTCTTGAGGTCAGAAAGCTTTTTTTAAATTTTTTTGTTTATTATAACTCCAATTGTGCTGATTATTTTGAAATGCATAAATATGTAAAGAGAGAAACTCAACATTCACTAAAGCATCGAGTGTTCTACTTCAGCTATTTTAATCATTTACCATTGTCAGTCACAAAGCTATGCATTTTCCAAGTTCAGATCATGTTAACACACATAAAATTGGATATTGTTTTCAAAGATTTCAGGAATGCTCTTAGGCAAATTAGGGCTGCAGAAAAAGAAAATTCTTTAAACCTGATTCAAGTGAAACCATAGTGTAATGGCCATCTTGTGTTAGCAATCTCTTCTTTATTGTTCCTATTAGCAGAATCATAACTAAGGCTAACATAAGGCTAACAAAGATTGCAAGAGGTTATCTAAGCTGAAATTTAGTTGTCTGAATGTGGGTGTGTTGCCATTTTAGATGCCCTGTTGTTTTGGATCCAGCAGATATGATGTGTTCTTCTGGGGCTAACTAATAAGAGATATAATACTACCAAAAACATTGTCTTCAAACTGTCTCCACTGACATTTCATTGTCTTTTTCCTAATTTTATTATCACAAACTTGTTATCACAAGCTGAAATTTAAACTCATTACTCTTGTCTTAATCATCTTATAACTTTCTTCTTGTATTTTGCATCCTGCTCATTATTTCATGACTGCTCCCACAGGTCCCCTTAGTACTCCCATGACTCAGCTGAGCTATCTCAGCTCTTTCAGTCTTTGGTTGTAGGCAATATTTTTGAGATGTCTAATTATTTTTGTTACATATTTTTCTTCCTTATATTTCACAGAAAATTTGAGCATTCCTTTTCATTATAGAAGATTGTTCTTATTTCACCATCAGTTTTCTTCAGGGAGAAGGGATTGAATGTTTCTTCACCTGCTGTATTCACTTCCCTTACTATTCTCTTGCTTGCTTCATTGCTCCAGATTTATTTTGTTGTAACCTGCTTTACTAACCTCCACTGTCTTTACCAGCAAACCATGGATGAGTGAGTGTCTTTTAAAGGAACCTTTTAAAGGTTCCTTTTCTATAAAAGAAATCTAAGTAGTGAGCAGTTTACCTGATACACGATAGCTTTCAAAACCAGGAAAGTAAATTTGAAAGGATCTTTTCTATCACTTGAGAAAGAAAGATGTAGTCTATCAGAGAACAGAAAGTTCTGAAGACATATATTTTATATCATTTTATTTCTTTTCACTCAGAATATTTTGGAAGTTGTATTTAGGATGCCAAATGGAGAATAAAGTTTAGAGAAATTGGAGCAGAAGGCAAATGAAAGTCAATTTCAGGTTTAAAAAACAAGAGAGAAAGAAGAGAGCTAGGAAAGAAAACATTTTCCTTTCCTTGGCAGCATTTAGATATTTGAAGATACTTCTTATTCTGAATCTGAAAACTTTTCACAAATATTATTTCAACATACTTCTTTCTTTCAGGTTGGAGAGCTGGGCAGAAAGCGACGAGATGAGGTTTAACAAAAGCAAATGCAGAGTCTTGCACCTGGGGAGGAATAACCGCATGCACCAGTACAGGCTGGGGGCTGAGCTGCTGGAGGGGAGCTCTGCAGAGAGGGACCTGGGCGTCCTGGTGGACAACAGGCTGGCCATGAGCCAGCAGTGTGCCCTGGGGGCCAAGAAGGCCAACGGGATCCTGGGATGCATTACGAATACCATGGCCAGTGGGTTGAGGGAGGTGATCCTCTCCTTCTTCTCCACCCTGGTCAGGCCTCAGCTGGAGCACTGTATCCAGTTCCGGGCTCCCCAGTATAAAAAAGACAGGGACCTCCTGGAAGGAGTCCAGCGCAGGGCCACAGAGATGATAAAGGGCCTGGAGCATCTCGCTTACGAGGAAAGGCTGGGTAAACTGGGTCTGTTCAGCCTTGAGAAAAGAAGGCTGAGAGAGGATCTTATTAATGTCTATAAATATCTTAAGTGTGGGAGGTAAAGGGACGTGGCCAGACTCTTTTCAGTGGTATGTGGGGATGGGGCAAGGGGAAGTGGTCTAAAACTGGAACATAGGAAGTTATTCCTATAAGAACTTCTTCACAGTGCGGGTGACGGAGCACTGGCACAGGCTGCCCAGGGAGGTTGTGGAGTCTCCTTCCCTGGAGATATCCCACACCCATCTGGACGCCCACCTGTGAGACCTGCTGTAGGGAACCTCCATTAGCAGGGGGTTGGACTTGATGATCTCTAGAGGTCCCTTCCAACCCCTACAGTTCTGTGATTCTGTGATTCTTCCTTCAACCAAAGTTAACAGTTCACCGAGCAGTAAGTAGACAGTAACTCTGGTTCAGAGAAAAAAGACAGAAAAAAGACTTCATATTTCATCTCCTGGACTGCTTCTGCTTGGCATGGCATATCATGGTGTGATATGGTGAAGTATAACTGTAGTAGAATGATCAGATTTCACTTCATCTCCCTCTTCAGCGTCTTCAATTTAACCTTGAGGATTCCCTTTCTGACTGAAGCTTCAGCCGCAGTTTTGCATGTTCCTTCAAAATCTCCAGTTTCCTTATTAAATGATAATTCAATATTATTTTAAGACTTCCACAAGCTATGAGGAGTAGTGATCTCAAGTTTGTAGAGACAGCATACCTGAGAAATGAGTGGAGTCAGGAGGATATAAAGAAAAACAGGTTCCCTACTCTTGCTTACCTTCACGTTTCCCAAAACATATTTTTTTCTATTCATTTCAGGTACAAACATAAAGGTTCAAAACAAAAGCTTAAAGATGTTGAAACAGAAACACAAACATGATTTTCAAGAAACACCTCTATTGCATTACTAAATATGTTTAAGTGCTCAAGTAATCTGAAGGTAGGTACATGGAGATAAATGTAGAATATTTCCAGTTTCTGAAACAGAAGTTTGATTAGGGGAAGTGAAGGCAATAGCTTTGAAGCTTCCAAAGTAATAAGCCATTGTGAGCATAATATACAGCCAAGGGTTAGTCTAAATGCTATTGAATGTGGTAAGTATAAGAGCTCCCTTCCCATCCAAGCTAAATGGCAGAGTGGTGTATTTATTGGTGCTAGGAAAAGACTGCTCTCCAAATTACAGGTGTATATGGCAAGATTAAACAGAACACAGGCCACATGGGCAGATGGTTTTCTAATGACAAATAAATGAAACCAGAGGCTTAGGCTGAAGGTGCATTCATTAAGTACAACTTGAGAAAAGTGGAAAAGAAGAGCATTCAAGCAGGACAGCCAAAGGCACTGCAAGGTGTTGCTTAGGAAAGTCATGCCAGGGAAAGAGGAATTGCTCTCTTCTATAAATGATAAGGAGAGACAACCTAGTCCTGCACAAACCCAATATCAATCCAGTGAGCATAACATTTTTATGCTAGAAACACCTAAGATTAATGTGACAGTAATAACAGCAGAACTATTAAATAAGCAATACAAACACTTGTATCTAGTTGTTGTTTGCCCTTTACTGTAAGTAGATTAATAGTTATCTAATTTTTCCTATTTCTTATATATGTGAGGGGAAATTCTTGATTCATTCTATGAGCACTTAGTGCTGATATCTCTGAAATTACCTATTAAGATGAGACTACTTCTGTTTCTTTTGGAAGCTGGATGAACTTCTTTGAGATATGCTTTACAAATTTGTGTTTACTGTAAATATATTTAATACCTCATTTGGAATATGGGCTAGCTTTATGTCTTCATTTATTTCAGCCAGATGAAGTTAGAAGATTTTTCAGAATGCTTAGGAATGTTGTTTTTTCCCCAAATGAAAAATATTGTTTTCTGAAATATCAGAAAAGTGTTTTGCTTGACTATGAGTTATTCAGGCAACCATCTAATCTGAGTCCTTACCTTTATGAATTCTGTAAATGCCATCTTTGTACATTTATACCAAAGATACAAAAATGTCATAAAATTACACTGTGAATTATGAAACATTTTTTTAGTAGAAACCTGGAATCATATACGCAGGTCAGTTCAAAAGAACAGTCTCCTATTTATTTCCATGGAAACTACAACAGATACTAAGAGCACAATAACACTGCTTGATAGTGCAAATTCTCAGCTACAAAACACTATTTTTCAACACAGTCACCACAATTCAATTAGATGATTCATGCAGATGAGATGATTGAGATGTTTTTCATTTCGTGGTGTGACAGATGTTCATGGCTGTTGAGAATGTGGCTTGTCTTTCCTGTTGCTGTTGCCACTGCTGAAACGCACCACCATAACCTCACTGTGCTGACATCCACTGTTTGGTGTCCATAAACATTCAGAAAGCATTGATCTCCATAAATATTCAGCAAACACAGATGAATGTCAGTGGGTGCCATTGTTTCCCCATGGAGGAATTCAGTGCCCCCCCTCTGCTCCATCCGCACTCCCGTGTCAGATGCCATGGGGTCAGAGGGCCCCTCTGCTGCCATCTGTCACACGGCCACAGCATGGGACGGGAGCTGGGGGGGAAGGCTCAGCCTCTGCTGCCGTCCCACCAACATCTGCCTCTGATGTTGTGGATCAACATAATAATAAAGGAGGAATTAATTTCAGAGCAGCCCTTGTATAAGGTATGAAGTAAATATGGAATCTGGGTCTTCAGATATGTCTTAGATAAAGTATAATATTTATCCAAAAAGGCAGTAAAATTGAGAGAATTCTCTGACTGCTGTAGATTCAGTAGAATATACAATGCAAACCTAGGACCACATCAGTAATTTATTAAAACTGTAAGTTTATCATTTATGAATATGTTATCCAAAGTTAGGATGACATTGGACTACACATTGCCATTGTGCTTTTCATTGGTGCTGTATAGTTTACAAGATGTTTGCTTTCTGCATGGACTCTAAGGGTGTTACCAAGTGATGGCAGTGACCACGCTGTTTCATCTTGTCTCTGCAGATCATCAGCTTGCAAGAACAGCTTGTGTTAGCCTATTTGCTGGTTTTACCCCAAGTAATTTAGCAAAATCTCATCTTTGTCTTGTTTAGTGAACTCCACAGGACTGGGACTCATGGTGGCTGTACAAGCCAGTAAACAAGGTACTGCGGTTTCTAATTACAGGTCACAGGCTTTGTAATAAGCCAACAACACAGGCTTCTGAGCCTCCCTAGGCCTGCCTGAAGACTTGTTTGAGCTTGTTTAGCTGCTACAGCAATTGTCTAATCACTGAGTCACTACTGTCTACTTTTCCTTTACCTGACTTTAAACAATCACAGTATGTGACATTTAAAGTATTTTTGCAGTTATTAGATATTGATAAGAAGTTCTTCTGCACTGACTCAGCTACCCATGACCTAGAATGACATTCAGCATAGAGAACTAGCAGTGTGTGGGATGACAGCAGAAGCCTTGAATATGTGAGAAGCACTCGATGGCCAATGACTTAGGCTCGGGCAGAGTATTAGGTGAACGGCCCTTTACTGACGCTTTGCAAAGTGGGTGACCTAGCGGGTAGGCACACCAAGCAGAAATGTAGAGTAGTTTTTACTCTCCTCCTGCCCTGGTTCCTCACTGGTTGAGTACTTCAGGGTTTACAGTCTACAACCTATCCGATACTGCCGAATGTCCTGCACCTGATTACAACTTGGGTACGATTTTTTTCCAATTCTCCTCCCCCCTTTGCTTCATGGTTGGTTTAAGCATTATCCCTTTTTCTGAGTAACCTTTGAGCAAATTCAGGCCTCAGAGTCAGTTAGCTCCTGGTCCTGCTCCTGGTACTCTTCAGAAGCACGGACTCTCCAGCCTTGTTCCCAAGAATTAGCCAAAACTATACCCTGTTTTGATGTGATATGTTGTGTTTAAACCGGCCTTCCTGGTCACAGTGTTCTGTTTACACCATCCTGACACAGACAGTATTGTAAAGAAGGTACAGCACATTCTGCAGCAAGGAGTCCTTCTCCTACAATATTAGAGAGCAGAACAGCACATATCCAAACAAAGGATACAGATACAGAAGAAAAGACAATAAAGTAAAAACTGATCTTCTACTCTCTAACTTGAAGGGGAGGGGGTCTCTATGGGCACTTTGGGGTCCTGTGGGAGACATTTTAGAGGGGTTTCAGGTGTGTTCTAGAGTCTTTGGGGAAGGTTAGGGAAATCGGGAGACAGGAAGGCGGGTTCTGCAAAAACAACATTCCACTATTTCTTACTAATATATAAAGGATGTTAGCTGAGAGTGCCAAGTTATCAATAACTCTCCAGTAGTCAATTATTAGTTAGCAAAGGAGTTCAGCCTTGGAAGATGCTTAAAACTCACTCTGTAGATTAAATTCAGATGTAACATGTACTTACACATAGAAAAAAGAAAGTGTGCAAAATATAAAAGTGTATCAGCGTATAAGAACAGGTAAGGACTGACATGAACATTATCTCAAATAAAGTAGCAAAATGTTGGAGTGGAAGTGGGTCCCTGAGTCACGACACAATCTCAATGTGAGTATGGACATGCTCGTTTTAATGAGATTGTGTACAGCATATATAGACATACAACAGAAACACGTGGATAGCATGCATTGGCTCTAGGCATACAACAGAAACACGTGGGCAGCATGCATTGGCTATACGGCCCCGAGTGTGCGTCTCCTCCTTGTTCTGATTCGATTCAGAGTCCTCATCACACAGACAGACGTAGCCGGTCGCTGCCCACTTGTAGCATATCCGGAGTCCGGACACGCTTCCTCTTCTAGGTGTTTACAAGGAGTGGCTTAAGGGAAAGGCTCATACCCTGGGTTGCTCATATCGATCCTCCACAGCAAAAAGAGGGAAAAAACAAGGAGGAAGAAGCAACTATCAAAACCAACCTTCTCCTGGCAAAAGGTATCAGAATAATAAGAGTTGACTTTAGTACTCTCCAGCCCAACATCAGCCTGAAGTCATTCAGAGTAGGACCCAGAGGAGTAGTGGAAGACTGAGTGTAATACCAGAATGTCTTAGTTTCTAACAGAAGTTACTTCTCTCACAGTGTCTGGTATGAAGCTATGTTTTGTTTTCAGAAGAGAAACAAAACTGATAACACCTGGCAGTGTTGAACACAGTCAAGGACATATTTTGTTCCTCAGTGAAGCAGTTAGAAGGCATAAGGAGCCAGGAACTGGGAGGGGACAGGACCAGGGCAGCTGACCCAAATTGACCAAAGGGATATTCCATACCATATGACATCATGTAATATAAGGAAGGGAAGTGAGCGGGGAGGGCCCGTTTGCTTGGGGATTGGCTGAGCATCGGTCACGGTCGGTGAGCGATTGCTTTGTACAATCACTTGTTTTGTATATAATTATCATTACTGCTATTTTACTCTATTTTCCTCTTTCTGTTAGTAAATAGTTTTTATCTCAACCCATGAGTTCTACCTTATTTCTTGATTCTCTCCCCCATCCCAGCTGGGAGGAGGGGGGAGGTGAGCGAACGGCTGTGTGGGGTTTCCCGGCCTGCTGGCTGAAACCAGAACACAGAAGAATGTAAAGAAGTCTGCATATTCACATTTTATTTTAAATGCATAGTTTGAATAGTTAGTTTTAGCAAAATTGTAACCCTAGTGGCAGCAAATCTTTGATTAGACTTTCAAAAATTTAGACTAGCAATACATTCTTAGTTTACACACAGCATTTGTTTCTTTTGTTGTTAGAAAGATTATAAGTGTAAAAAAACTTGTGGGAATTCAAGCAGCCCATTCTTTAACTTGCATGCAACAAATTGATAGCACTGGACCCTATGAACTCAGGCTCCAAACCCACCTGCACCTGCTGGATGAGTGTAGAAAAGTCACTTCTATCTCTCTGTGCCTCATTATTTTTCATCATCAAAATGAGGGTAGAGAGACTGACCTCTGCTGAAGGAAAACACTGAAAAAAATAAGGTAGTATGAATCAGCCTTACACTGCCATAAAATTCAGTACTAAATTTCAAGACCTGTCTCCCTCTGGAATTTTTGAAGTCCAAAAGTTCAAAGGTTATTAGACTATGTCTCTGTGACTGCTCAAGTTTTATACTTGCTGTTGAGAGAGAATTGAGCTTGCATCAATTTCTGCAGCACATACAATTTGCTGATCTCATGTCAGCACCTAAAGAAAATGCTTCTCTGTAAAAAATTCTCAAGTAAAAAAGTGTGCCAAACTAATGTTAAGAGAGTTCCCATTTCAAAAAATCATTTGTACACTGTGATTGTTATTAACTACTACTCTAATCTCTGGCTCAATCTTTATTCCTCACACTTTACAATATTTATTACACAAGGAAATATATATATTTACTTTTATGTAGGTGTATGCAAACATGAAACCAACAATACTTTTGATTTAGAAATTGGACCTGTCGCAACTCAGCTACGTAGGTTTTGCTGTGCTGCACTCTTCTCCTGTTAGGGGCAAAAGTCTGTGCAGAACAGCAGTCTTTAACAGGAGGGAAGATCTGTTCCCAGACCTACTGGGACACATTACTGGGCTGCACTGTTTTCATGGTATATAAAACATGCCACACAGGTAGCATTTTTCTATTCAGTGAGGTCTACCTTGAAAAGGACTTTTAAGTGGCAGAAGCCCTCAGAGAAATATAGTATATAAATAGTGACATTAAAACATAGATTCAGCTTTGTGCTTTTAACTGCAAAATTCACTGATGCTATGTAAGTTATTGAATACTGGATATATTTCACTTCAATTTTTGAGAAGCTGGAGTTCATGCTTCTTTTTAAAATGTTTTTTGTTTATTGCTTTGTTGCTTTTTTTTGTTTATTTTGATTTGCATTTCTGTTTAAATATACCCAAACTATGAACAAATTATAAGAGCACTAATGAGAATATAGCATTAGCTTGAAGCCAAGTACAAAAAAGCACTTTGTAGCACTGTGATGGCATAGACAGAACGTGTAAATATTTTACATACGTGTGAGGAATGTAACCACAAAGGAACAAAGATGTGTAGTCGAATGTAAAAGACATCTCAGTGACAAAAAGACATATTAGTTAGACGCAAGAGACTACAAACAGACAGAGCATCCTCACAGATACTGTAAAGGGAAGACGAACAAAAAAACAGAAGTAGCAGCAGAAGCAGGAGTAACTCCCATTTGTGAGAAAGGCAAGCTTTGGTTTGATGTTTAAACTTGACCTGATTTGTCAGTGGGCTACACCTGCACAGAATCATTGAACACTAGGTTGGAAAGGACCTACAAGATCATCTAGTCCAACCGTCCTCCTACCACCAATATTTCCCGCTAAACCGCTGAACCATATCCCATAACACCTCATCCAGACGCTTCTTGAACGCCACCAGGGACGGTGACTCCACCACCTCCCTAGGAAGCCATTCCAGTGCCTGGCCACTCTTTCAGAGAAGAAATTTTTCCTTATATCTGACCTAAATTTCCCCTGGCACAACTTGTGGCCATTTCCTCTCGTCCTGTCATTAGTTATCTGCGAGAAGAGGCCGACCCCCTCCTCACCACAACCTCCCTTCAGGAAGATGAAGTGTGATGAGGTCTCCCCTGAGCCTCCTATTCTCCAGACTGAACAATCCCAGCTCCCTCAGCCGCTCCTCATAAGACTTGTGCTCTAGACCCCTCCCCAGTTTTGTTGCCCTTNCCCATTGTCCTCAGCTCAGTGGCACGGCCTGTCCAGATCCCTCTGAAGGGCCTTCCTACCCTCAGGCAGATCAACACTTCCTCCTAATTCGGTGTCATCTGCAAACTTACTGCACTCAATCCCTTCATGTAGGTCATCGATAGAGATATTAAACAAGATGGGACACCGTAGAAACTTCTAATTCCTTGACTAACATCTACTTAGATATACATTTGTCTATTAGTCAGTTGACAGATATAGATATGTACTTCCAGTTTCAATAGTCTTATAATCACAGAATCACAGAACTGTAGGGGCTGGAAGAGACCTCTAGAGATCATCAAGTCCAACCCTCTGCTAATGGAGGTTCCCTACAGCAGGTCTCACAGGTGGGCGTCCAGATGGGTGTGGGATATCTCCAGGGAAGGAGACTCCACAACCTCCCTGGGCAGCCTGTGCCAGTGCTCCGTCACCCGCACCGTTCTTCCGCATATTGGTGCGGAACTTCCTACAGCTCCAGTTTTAGACCATTTCCCCTTGCCCCATCCCCACATACCACTGAAAAGAGTCTGGCCACGTCCTTTTGCCTCCCGCACTTAAGATATTTATAGACATTAATAAGATCCTCTCTCAGCCTTCTTTTCTCAAGGCTGAACAGACCCAGTTTACCCAGCCTTTCCTCGTAAGCGAGATGCTCCAGGCCCTTTACCATCTTTGTGACCCTGCACTGGACTCTTTCCAGGAGGTCCCTGTCTTTTTTATACTGGGCAGCCCAGAACTGGACACAGTGCTCCAGCTGAGGCCTGACCAGGGTGGAGAAGAGGGGGAGGATCACCTCCCTCAACCCGCTGGCCATGGTCTTCGTGATGCACTGCAGGATCCCATTGGCCTTCTTGGCCACCAGGGCACACTGCTGGCTCATGGCCAGCCTGTTGTCCACCAGGACCCCCAGGTCCCTCTCTGCAGAGCTCCTCTCCAGCAGCTCAGCCCCCAGCCTGTACTGGTGCATGCGGTTATTCCTCCCCAGGTGCAAGACTCTGCATTTGCTTTTGTTAAACCTCATCTGTTTCCTCTTTGCCCAAATGCATGAATTGTTCTGGAAAGAAGCTGATAATCTTCTATTATCCAGAGACCTCTGTACTTCTTATCAAAGGAAACCTAAATAAGCCAGATTACACATTGTCCAGATTTATTCTAGTTTTGCACCAAAATGGTTAAGTTTTTGGGTTTTTTTTTTTCATTTTTCCTGATATCTTGTCTGGACAAAACCTCAACTTATCATTTTGACAAGTGTAGAAAATTGGCAGGTGTAATACTGACTGGTTTTGCCCAGTCTTTTGTAATGCCATCTGGCTAAGCTATTAAAAAGAAAGTGTGGCATTAATATGTCACTTGAATGAGTTATTAAAGCCTGTTAATTTACTTTGTAAATGTAAAAGAATGCAGCATTTAAGCCTTTAAAAGTCAGTTAAAAAAAAAGAAAAAAATCAGTGACTGGTATTTTCTTCCTCAATGTGAAGTGAAATTAAAAATAATAAGGAATGTGACAAGAATGTAACGTAATTCATATTTTCTTTTAAATACTTATTTCTGCACTTGCAGCCCAGAAGGCCNCTGGATAGGGGACACAAACACAGACACACACATACTCACACGGAATGGTATAAAGGAGCGTTAGTGTGCATTTAATGTGATGTAGTGCTCGTGTTTGAAGAAAATTTACATGGAACCACTGCAACTGAATATAAATCTCTCTTATACATTCATTAACAGCTCACTTTGTAGAGTATTACCACTACTTATCACCACGTATACAAAACTGTTAGTCCTTCACATACACAGCTGTGAAGTGTATCATACTTTGGGGCTGATGTCATAGAGTTTGCACTGATGGGTATGTATTGTTGTCCTACATTATTATTATGATATTAAAAATGATTATGTGCACTATGTGCATTACACAATGTGCAGTTGACCACATTGTTTTAGAATATAACTCTACGGACGGACTCTCAAATGGAAATCTGTTAGCTTACTTTAAAGATGATGAATTCCTGGCTTACCCTTAGCTGCTCTCTCTCTCCTCTTTTTCAATCCAAAAGTTTTTTGAGTCATCTGAAAGATGAGTTTGTCTCCTATTTCAGTAAAATGATAACAAATGAATGATGCTGAGAATTTAGGACTTGAATTTCAGCAGTTCCATTACAGAGTAAATTAAATTTTAGTGAATTAAACAATAATGTTGACATATTTCTAACAACGTGTTCTAAAAAAAATGAGTTATTTGTTGATGTGAAATTGATTCTTGCTATATGTAAGAAGTCAGAAAATGTAGCTTTTAGTATTTCTCAAATCTCAGGAAATTATCACTGCTTACAAAGTACCTAAATGTGCTACTGTATTTCCAGCCGTAAAAACAAGCAAACAAGCAAGCAAAGTAAAAAAATAAAAGAAAGCAAACCAATCAAAACCCCTTATTTTTACAGAAAGAAGAGCAATAAAACCAAAAGAATTTTGGTTTTATTATTTTTTATTATTTATTAATTTAATTAATTTAACTTAATTTAATTATATTAAATTATAATATATTATAAATTATTATTTAATTTCTAGCATTTAGCTAGAAATTCCATTGAATAAAAACAGAAATTAACATGATGTTGTTTTGTGTCGAAACACTCGGTTCCTGTTATATTTTCCTTTACTAAACTTGACATAATCTAATATATATTGATATATTTTGACAATTGATCATGTTTGAAGATTTAGGATAGCAATAATTTGGTTTCCAAACCAGTCCTTAAGCACAAGCTTTTATGCATGTTGAAATCTTTCATTTGGAAATTTTAGTGTTGATATATGTTCACTTGTTTAGTGTTAGAATTTGAAGGAGAATCTACTTCCAAACCTAAATAGTTCAGTTAGTTTGAAAAGAATTTATGCAAATCTCAATCAGTGCAAAAATATTTATGAAATATAAAAGATATTTTAGGAGCAATCGATCTGTGTCCTAAGGCCATAAATGCCAGGTGAACTTTCTTGAAAATCTGGCTTCCGTTTTCTGACACATCATACATTTCCTTTAGATTTCTAAAAATTAAAAAAAAAAGGAAAAAAAAAGACGTTGTAGAAGTTTTTTGCTTGCATTTAGAAAGTCCAGATTTAAAAATTGTTTTTCTATTATTGCTTTGAGTTATTGGTATCTTGATTACTATACTGCAAGAAGAAGTAGAAGCAAATCTTTTAATTGGCCCACTAACAGAACCTGAATGTAAACATTCTCCAAAGAGCACAGAGCATTTGTTTTGCTCGATACCATGGCTGCCTGGATGTATTTTCTGGAATGCTCTCTATCGGTATTGGTGCAGATTTCAAACAGCACATTCCTTCATATAAAATGCATTCTCCTGCAATGGATAAACAGCTCTTAACTAATTTTCACTTACGTGAGGTGATTTCAACCTGTTGACAGACATAAGTGAAATTTATTCCAGCAGCTGCAAATCCTTGTGAACAAGCTTCTTTGGAAAAGTCCAGAAAAATATCCTGCTTCCTGTTCATGAGACTTGTTTCTTCATTATGAATATGAATTACTTTTGTCAGAATGAAATTGAAAAGAATGCTTAAAATACCTGGAGCAAAACCTGGCAGAAAATTAAACCTTTTCCAAGGGAATAAATGATATCTTCTAGATAAAATATTTAAAACTATTTTCTGTTTATACATAACAAACAAAGCAATTGCATCAGGTTTGCCAGATTTGCTCAATACAATACATTTGTTCAACCACTCAAAAAACGTAACACTGAAAACAACAGAAGTCCCAGCTAGAGAATTTTGTAAAAGGAATGAAGATGAACTGTATAGGAATATAACAGCACTGATGATGAGGAATTTTTAAGCTCCAAAACTTGAAAGACTCTCAGTACTCAGAACATTTATTTGAGGCTGTATGAGGCGAAGTCTCAGCTAAGACACTGAGAAATCACTTGTGGGAAACTGTAGGTATATGCAGCCATTTCAGATATACATAAATTTCAAAGAGATTTATTTGGTATGCTCTCCAAAGATCTGATAAAATCCCAAGTTATATGAAAATTTATAACAGTTGTAAAAAAGGACTGTAGACATTAGCATATAAATAAATACATATATATATATATATATATATACAGAATGGCCTGCCCAGGGAGGTGGTGGAGTCATCGTCCCTGGAGGTGTTCAAGAAACATCTAGATGAGGTGCTAAGGGATATGGTTTAGTATTTCAGTGGGAAATATTGGTGGTAGGAGGATGGGTGGACTAGATGATCTTGTAGGTCCTTTCCAACCTAGTGATTCTATGAGTCTATATCAGCTATGGTCCTTTTCTTTTGGATAGTACCGTTATCAGAGTTACCTCCATCCCTTTTGCCTCTAGAAGCCTAGAGAAACCCTTTCATCTCTAGAAGCCTCTAGAACTCCTTCTGAACCTAAAGCTTTCTGAATTTCTCATTCTTTGTACTTAGGAATATTTCTCTGATCAGTCGAATTGTCAGACCCTTCTTTGCATAGTGTAAGACAGGAAAGATTTAGAAATACATCATCTGTAGCATCTCCCTTGAAATCTCTGCTTGTTCCTGAGATTAAACTGCAGTTCCTGGGCTAACTGTTTCAACAGATGAATCAACCTGTTGCTTCTAATTTGCCAAGACAATGACCATGGAAACAGCAATCTGAGTTGCTGAGAACCAGATTTTAGTTCTCAGAAACTCATATCTTGGCTGGAAGATCATGGAAAAGCTGTCTTAGCTTTAGGTAAGCGTTCTGGGTAACCTACAGAAGTTGCTGAACTCTTTGGGAGGCAACTATCTACCAGCAACAGCAAGATCAAACTATGATCAGCAGTGCATTGCAATACCATTGTGCACTTCTTTGAATCCTATATTTTGATGTTATTCCAGGACAGATATGAATATGACATGGACTTGCTTGGGTAGCATTAAATAATTCAGAATGTTACCTGGCAGCTTCCACATCTTTCACATAAACTAGTTTCAAATAAATCTTCTGTAAGAAGGTTCCCATTTGTCTTGAGACTATGCTTCAAGAAGGAGACAAGGGTTGCTTTTTTTCTGAACCTCAGGATTTCTAAAGATTAAGTTGCCTAATGAAAAAAGAAATTTCTGAAATGTAACACTGATGTGAGTTTAGTCTCACTTGATGTGGAAGATCTTGAATCCAAGCGTTGAGCTATGTAGAAGCGTGATTCAGTAACTGAAAAAATTGCCTATCCATTTTCTTAATACAAGGCACTCAGAAATTTTACCAAATTACTCACACGATTGATTGGCTTTAAGCTCTTATTACATCCTACCTATTATAGACTATGCACATAGTTGATGTGAGCACATCCTTCCATGAGGAAAATATCTGGGCAATCACAGCAAAGATCCCTTAATATTGTACCTATAAAGTCTTTGAGCCCTGCTTCTTATCTGAAGTATGATTATGAGATTTATATTTACGATATTTGCTATGAGAATGCTTTTTTTTGGCTAATGTAAAATTGGCATATTTGAGATAGCTGCAATTTCACTTGTGGATGAAGAGCTTATTGTCTGTGTGTTGTATTAAGTAGTACACCACGCTGTCGAGAATTTCAGATAAGTGTCTGGGGACATTTCTGAATGCTTCTGAAAACAAGGAATATCTCAGACAACAAAGAGGAAATTCTAGGGGCACAGCTATGAACAGGTCCTCATAACTACTTCAGAAAATTGAACAAATTCTGGTTAAATATTACACTTCCTTTCACTAGCCTAATTGACTCTTTCTTGTCCATGTCTTTCTATTCCTTCCCCTTTTATTCTTTATTTTCAATTATACTGCTGCTTCTTCAATTTCAATCAACATGAGCCTAACCGAGGGCAAAAATCCCAGCTAAACAACACTTCTCGCCCTCGAAACTTTGCAAGTAATTGAAGCAAAAGCTGTAACAAAAACCTCATGCGATGGAGGAAAAGTAGGTACTAGAAGACTGAAATGCTTATCCTTGGTTAAACATTGGTAATTTTTTTGGGAGGAACGAGGGCTGACTAGGGAAGGATTATAATCCAAATGAAACATACTGTCTTGTCTTCCCTGGAGGATGAATTTCCTAGGTGAAGAGATATTGTGAAAATGAATTGCTCCCTGAACAAATAAATTTATTGCAAAGGAGCACTGCCACCTGTCTCCATCTAGTTCAAGAAAGATTGGTCTCTCAAAAGAGATTCTTGTTTTGAACTTCCGAGATTTCAATCCATTTAGAGAAAGCACTTTTTGCAAGGCAATATTATAAAATAAGTAACTCAGTTTTTTCCCTTGAAGAACAGTTTTTTCATATTATACAAGGGCTGCTCCGAAAGTAATGTCTCCTATGTTGTGATGCTGGCTCACAACATCAGAGGCAGATGTTGGTGGGATGGCAGCAGAGGCTGAGCCTTCCCCCCCAGCTCCCGTCCCATGCTGTGGCCGTGTGACAGATGGCAGCAGAGGGGCCCTCTGACCCCATGGCGTCTGACACGGGAGTGCGGATGGAGCAGAGGGGGGCACTGAATTCCTCCCTGCAGAAACACCGGCACCCACCGGCGTTCACGGCCGCTGCTGAACATTGATGGAGCCCAGCCCGTGGCTGTGGGCACAGGGAGGGGTGCTGGTGCGTCCCTGCAGTGGCGGCAGTGACGTGGCCACCTCCGCTGGGGCAGATTGTTACAAGCGCAGCGTGCAGCTCTTGTTCATTGCTGGTGAAAACGCAGAGCTATTGGTGGGGACTGTTGGAAAATGGTGTTTTGTAGCTGAGAATTTACACTATCAAATAATGTTATTGTGCTTTTTGTATCTATTGTAGTGTACAGTCTAGAACCTCATGGGGACAGTGTGAATATATAGGAGGCATCACCTTCAGAGCAACCTACATAAATAATTTTCCCACTAAACTAGGCAATTATACATAAAAACCTTTCAAGTGTAACAAGAAATTAGGTGAAGTGAGAAATATTCTGATCTGGATGGAGTTTAAATAAACAACAAAAAAAAGCAATGCCATTTTCTGATCTATCTCAGCATAATGAAAGCTTTTATATGACAGAACTAGGTGAACTCCATTTATATAACAAGTTTCAGAGCTGGAGCAGACCTGAAATTGCAAGATTAGGTTATTTCTGAAGCAGTGTCCTGACAAGAAAACATTTATAACTCAATTTATTTCTCACCTAGAACAGACTTTTAAAACGATACCCATTTAATATGACTCTCTGGTGTCTACAGGGATCTGTAGCCTTATTCTCAGAGAAACCTGATAACTGCTCAGAAACTTGAAAAGCTTAAAAACTTAAATTGCAGGGACAAAATGATCAAAAATATCCTGGCATAATTAGGATAGTGATATTAGCGATAGGCTAAGAACAACCATTCTGACTTTTTTTTTTTTCCCCAGAGGCCACACTTTACAGCTACTAAAGTTGAGGCATTTTATAAGTCAGATTGCAAGACTCAGTGTGGCACTGAGCAAGAAAAGGTGATTTCATTTTAAAAAAATAACTTATTTCACTCACTTTCCAAGTCTCACGCTACAATACTCGTAAGTGCCATGAAGAATGATTGATTTAGCCAGTGTTAATTGTAGATGCACAAAGGAAAAGCGATGCTGAATCTCCTACCTTCCTCTATTCCACCTCCTACCTTCTCCTTGGACTGGTAACTATGTGCTGGTTTTTGGGTGTGCCGTTTTGTACAGACTAGAACCTCATGGGGACAGTGATCTGTCCTTAGTTTTAATCTGCTTCTCATTTTAGGCTGGTATTTCTGGTGCTTCTATATCCAGATGCTTCATTCTTCATTCATATGAACCTTAGCATTTCTATTGCAAATGTCTATACAAGGGCAACTATAATGTGCCTTTACATCAAAAAAACAAAATGGGAAATGTATAACATTACTTAAAGATATTTCACAACAAAGAAGAAATGAGATTTTGATGGTCTTTTAGACATCTAATTTCTTTCATTCTACTAAGAAATAAAAAAGATGTCTGCATATTAGATTACCTAATTAAGGCTTTTATGCATTATATATGTGAATTACATGTACATATATACATGTAGCTATATATACAAAGGTTAGAAAGTATATGTAATCAAATTGATGCAGTTTTTACAACAGAAAACTTAAACTGACACAATTCCTGCTCTAGCAGGCAGTTTGAACTAGATGATCACCAGAGGTTTGTTCCTTCCAAACCCTATGGTTCTGTGATTCTGTATGATTCTGTGACATTCTATTGAACATGAAGGAACTATATGTAAATGCATAAGAATATGTATGTTTATATGTTTGTTCAGAAATGGTACAGCCGTAATTTTGCAATGAGTGGAGATATAAAAGCAATAGTACCAGTAATTCTACTAACAAATAGAAAACCAAATTTTGTATTTCACTGTTTGATTGTGAGATATTTCATAGACATGCAGCAAAAGCAGTTTAAAATGAAACACCAAAGCAGTATCTCCTTGGATAAAGAATGTGATGGAGGTACCAAACAACAACGAAAAGTAGAAGAAATATCAGAAACCTTTTATTCGAAGGAATTTGAGAATGTCATGATCCAGGTCACAGCTTTTAGAAGTTATCAGTGCAGATATGTGAATTCCAAGGCAGTATCACCCACAGTAGGTCAGTTCTCGCAAGCTGTGTGTCCCTCCTTTTGCAGATTTGCCCAGTACCCCTGCTTATTTAAGTGTTTTCTCAGATCCCCTTCTCCAGGCTCTAAATTAGACTTATTTTTTTCTGGCATGATCATTCACAATCCTCCTTCTAAGGTAGTTTTATTGGTTGGTTTGGTTGATTATTTCTTTTTCAGGTGTGCTATTGAATTCAGAGCTGGGTGCTGAAGTGGTGATCCACATTGAACTTATTCCATTAGAAATTTTGAAGCAATTCAGGAACCACAGTTACCTCCATAGTGATGCACGTTGTTTATGCCCTGATGATGATGTTTTCTTTGCTGAGATCAATCACAGACAGTCCTCAACTTCTGAAGACGTTGCCTTTACTAGTGTATGACACAATATAAACACAAATGTGATGAGTTTTCAAACTATTCCCCATGCACATGTAGCATTAAGAGCCTGAAAAGAGACATATTTTCGTATGAAGATTAAGAAAGCTTAGGAATAACCTGCGATCAACACATTTTATTTCATTTCATACCATTCAATTCGAGATGTATGCTGCAACTGAGCATATTTTGGTTTATGATTTTTTAAAACACAAAGTTATGACATGCTTAATAGCAGAGTTAAAGCCAACTGAGGGCAAACAGATCAAACTCTAAGTTTTATTATTTCTTCCTAGTCAACCTGAGAAGACAGCATGAGAGAAATTTGATCAACACTTGTGTACAGATCAAACAGCAGCCCCAGTGGAGTTAGCCACCCATGAATTAACTGTCCAAACATATCAATATCCCAGAAAATAAACACTGTGTTTCAATCCCCAGTTTTCATCAATACACCAGAACAGATAAACCACAAAAGTGATAATGAAAAATGTTTGTAAGCAACAGGAAGGTGTGTGAAATGCATTGGCACAGAAGTCCCAGCAACTGATCTTAGGCAAAGCATTGCAAAATATTCTGGTACTAATACAAAACATTTTTTATTATGTTGGAGTTTTGTAGCCAATGAAAAAAGATTATGTTTTCAGTTTGAAATCAACAAAGAGAGGAATTGAAAACTTCACAATTGCGTCATAAAATAATCTTGAGACTATTCATAGTTTTCTGTAGCACAAATATTGATTTAGTCAGAAGAT
Organism: Penelope pileata; assembly: GCA_013396635.1. NCBI lineage: Eukaryota > Metazoa > Chordata > Aves > Galliformes > Cracidae > Penelope > Penelope pileata. The sequence goes on from WBMW01001640.1 coordinate 217,764, forward strand.
AAACACGCATCATTTCAAGAACTCTGGAGAGTTTATTCACACTGGAAATTAGTACATTGATCATCTCCTGAGATTTTCTATACGTTTTCTCCTCTCTATAAATACTTGCTGGAGGCATTCCTGAATTTTGCAGAAAGGAATTGGTTTTTCTACAACAATTCAATATTTACTAGTGATGCTCACCTTGCAAGGTTCAAAAGCACCTCCAAGACATCTGGGAACAGAAGGTTTCCAGAGCTGTGCATCAGTACATGTATATACGTAAGCATGTTTGTTGATATGAGTATATATGCACTCAGAAACATAAGTTTGGACACGATTTTAAAAATATCTGATTGCAATAGAGTCGTAAAACAATATGTGAAAAAATAAAAATAACTTTTAGTACATTTGATAAAAGCAACTATGAAAAAAAGTGTGACGGATTTTCCCTTAGAGTCTTTGCTTGCAATACGCTAGGAATAAAATGCATGACCCAACAGAGACACCATCAAAATGTTGATGGGCAATTAGTTATCTAACTCTAGAGCTGTGGCTGTCCCCAAAAGTGATAATTAGGTGTTTGCTCAAATAAATAAATAAATAAATAGATAATCATATCCATTATGGTTACAAAGAAAAAATCACAGCCCAGTTGAGCAGCGCACTGTCTAACATACCAATAATTTAATTTCAAGCAGTATTACGTATACTTGTATATACACACACAGAAATATGTAGCTTGTATACATATATTTGCAGAGTGAACACAATATTTATTTTTCAGTTGGCTGAAGTATAACTATGACTTTATAAAGAAAACATATTAACATTATCCTAGTCTAGGCAATTATGCAAATACACAGTTTCTCAAAAAGTTAATTTGGAAATAAAGCTATGTTATGAAAGTTAATGAAATTATGATTGAAAATATTTCAACAAATAGATTTTCATTTTTTTTTAGTCCCTATTTTTTAATGTCCTCATTTAATGAGCATTTTATTTTTGTGCACAGAACTTTGCTGTCATTGCAATTATAAAATACATCGGCGAATTGAAAACAGTTTCCCAGTTACCTTGCATATCTCCAGATAAATGTAAGAAATGAGAATATTAGAGCAATATTGAAGGTGCACTTTGAATATACCCTGAAATCGATTTTTTAGGTACACATATAACATTGATTTTTCTTGATACAGTCCACTAGAAATAGTGAGCCATTAAGTAAATTGGGATGCATTAGATTAAATGGATCAAGTCTAACATGGAAAAAGCAGAAAAAAATCTGTTGATTCAACCTAGTTGACTTGAAAATTGTGCATTTTCTCACAGCAGCCATTTTTATGGAACATATCAATATAGTTATGCCTGTTATTTTCATTTGATTTATGATTTAGCCACTGGTGGGAAATAGTTAAGCTTATAACCATACAATAACATAAACAGAAAAAGAAAATGGTGAAAGGAAAATTTGATAGTTGAGTTTCATTGTTAGGAAACAACTGAACATGGACAAGAACTGTCATTTATCAGAATTGTATACAATATCTGTGGAAGAAATGAACTCAGAATAGTAAAGTATCTTTGAGTAGCTTTGATAACAAGATGTCACTTTCCAAGAGTGTCACATTCCAGGAGTGTCCCTTTGTTTTCTTCTGGAAAAGTTTTCAATGAATTACAAGTTACTTGTTTTTTGTTAGTATATCAGATTTCACAGATATTCATATTTTTCACTTTTATAACATTATGAAATAATTTAATGCTGATTTCCAAGTAATTTCAAAAGATCTGCATCTTCCAAAGCAGATCTACCACATGAACCTTCATATTACTGAGAAAATGAATGTACAATGTATGCAATATTGACAGCTCTTGGTCAGCATTCTTTGGATGTATCTGACCAGGACATTACGGGCTAAATGACATACTTCCACTAGAAATTTATTTTTTTAAGGTACATTTCTCTTGGTAGAATCATTTTCTCTTTGTAAGCTGATTAGCAAAATAAAATAAATCAGGACTTAGGAGAAATTACAGCTGAATGGAACTGTGAGATATAATCTAAACTACAGATTAGTGAAAAATGCTGAAGCTGTAAACAAATCTTTCCTTTCAGAGAGCAACGAAATGAAAGAATAATGATAACTATCAACACCACTTCATTCCTAAAGCACCTTTCAATTCAATACCTCAAAGTACTGTATAATAAATCATTAAATAATTACACAATAGATGTCAATAAAACAAGTCAGGCTGCATGAGGAGGTTGAGCAGCTTCCCTGTTCTGATCTGTTCTGTTCTTCATGACAGTACTAGGAGATGCCAGGACTAGGTTGAAGAAGGCATTGTAATTAGAAGGGGAAGAAAAATAGTACTCAAGAAAGTGCTGAAAAAGTATTCCTGATTCAGGTTTCTATCTTCAGAGCCTTCTGTCTTTGTTCAACTATTGTCAAAAACTTGTACATAAGTTCAGTTATAAATCAAGAAAAATATCAGAAAGAACTCTCAATGCTTTTAGATATTTCATGTTGCCGAGTAATTTGGGTAAAGTCTGTTTTGAAACAATGACCATTTTTTATCATAATTGAAGCTTATTTTTGATGAGAAAAATAAGAAAAAGCCTCAAACATCTTTTGTTCTGTTTTTTAATCTGACTGTATAATTTACATTTTAAGTGCTCATTAATGTGAAAAATGTCAGTACTGTAGAAAAAGCAAATAAATTACCTTCATATCTTCTCCCCTCTTTCTCATTATTAATCCTGAAAACATAAAAAGTAGTATTCTCAATTACTACGTGAATGAATTTATAATATGTCAAATCACCTGCTGGACAAATGCCATTACAGTTCATTTTAATTAGGGCTTTTTCACTGCGTATGAACAAGAGGATTTGTAGTACACTTTAAAATGCTTTTGCTACTGTTATATAGCTACTAGTGTTTGAAATCTGTTATATTTTATGGAACGTTATTGCTCACAGTGTTATTGCATCCACTGGACTTGAATTGCAGTAGTAGTTTCTATATAAAAAGTAGCTTATACCATGAGTATTCATACTATAAAACAGTAATCCACCAAAAGACTTCCATTATGCCAAGAAGTAACATATGTTTTATTATAGATTACAAAATTTGTGCCCCTAGATTTTCAGGTTATGCCAATGAATGAAAATTCATCTCTGTCAAATTCACATAATCTGCTTCTCTAATGGTTGGAATACCATTGCTTTGTTTAAAACTACTGTGGACTGAGTGAAAGTTTGAGAGATTCAGTAGGTTGTTGCAAAAGTGCAGTTCTGTGGAAAGTTCTGCAATGTATACTTTGTGCTCCTGATTACGATCAAAATTGTGCATTAGGCATTGATCTGGTAGATCCATACCCTCCTTCATTGCTGCTATGGCACCCTGAGAATCAAACATCACTGATAAACTGATCACTGATCCAGGTGAGCCATACCATCCCACCCAGCTGATGATTTTAAGCGTTTGTTTTGTGATAAAGAGAGGGAAAAATAATACTATTGCTTCTTGTGAAGATCATAAGATATACTGTCATCCAGATGCTTTGCAGAAGTGTTTCAGAGTGCTTCTGTAGCCTTCACAAAGATCATTTATTTTTCCCAAATGGATTTGAGGAGTGTATTTATTTGACTATGGCTGGTTAGAAATTTAAATTATAAAGTCAGATACAAAGTCAGTTTTAGGTTTGCATCTGACATTCCATGATATTTTATTTCAGAATCACACTTTTTTTCACAAAAAAAAGTAAAGAAAACCTGCAAAAATCATTTTTGACAATAGGCAGTGAGTAAGCCATGAAAAATCATTCAGTTTAGGTTACCAGTAGGAAAGCCTCCTAGCATGCAGATTTCCTGGGCTTCTGTTCACATTCCTAAATCAGACATTTTCCTGCATACCAATTCTCACCTCATTTCCACAGTTCAAGACATAATCTGAAATCGTACTAACCAGAACATCTGAACCGTAAAGTCTCTGCACGCCTCATAATCAAGATAATTTTGATCTTTGATTTAATAGAGACATTGTTTTATGACTTAGATATTAATATTGCTCTCACTAAAAAAACTTCCCACTAAATAAATCATGTCATGCAGCCTGTATTTGGAAAGACATTGCTTATGGTAAAGAATAACCATATATACAAAGTTACAAATACTTTAAGTCATCCTTTTCTGCACAGGACCCCAGAACATCATGCTGTGCGTAACTCACCGCATACATTTCATGCTGTGCTAATGTACCCAATAAATTTATGACTCATTTAACTTGCTTAGGTGCTTTTACTTATTTCCTGTACTTTGAAATGGTGAAGTTCAGCTATTCAGAATGAATACATAGTCCTACTCAGCTGTTTTCTGCAAATTATCCTTTTTGTAGTAAAACTGAATTTTACAGAAATGTATGGATAGCTGTTTTGGAGAATTTATGGAAGGGAAGCTTGTCAACAGTTAATTTAAATGAAATCGAAGTCTTATTTAGACTTTTTCTCCATTTTCATCCACTATCTTTTATAGTTTCTACTGGATATAACAAAGTCCCTTTTGTATGCTAGGATAGGAAAGAACTGTCAAGACTGATAATCACAGTAAATATTTCATACAGCAAAAATGTTCAATATGAAAAATTTATTGTTTGGTATTTACTCCTGAAAATATTCTATAAAATATGCACAGTTTCCAAAGAAAATAAAGATTTTCATAAACACTTATCCCTTTAATCTTTTATTAAAATTAAAGGATTAAAATTTTTCAGCCAGCTCTATTGCTTACTTTTGATGACAAGAATAAATGCAAAGAGTCAACCTGTTATAGTAAACCGCTGTGAAGCTTCCAGGTGAACAATAGTGTAAAAGCTAAAGTTTATTACAGTGTTTGTTTTTATCTTTTTCAGCAGTAATCATATCTGAAACCAAATTCTGCTGTGTACCAGTGAAGTTAATATTGACAATAATTGTTCATATCACATTGTATGACATAGGACTCTGCTTTATTCTAAATAAAGACAATAGCACTGAAAGTGACTACAGATTTAAATGTTCTTGGGAGGAGACAAAATGCAATAATGTGAACATCTGTATTTCAGCATTTGCACCACTATTATTACATGGATATTTTAGGCAAAATAGAGTAAGAGAGCAATTATGACTCACGCCAATTGCAAGGAAAGTTGCATTCATGTATTGTTTAAGCTTTAAGGCATCCCAGGAGGTAGTGATAATTTCTAATATTATCATTGTCATCTTGACTGAAGGCAATCCAATGTCAGCTTTTTTTTTTTTTACTTTTTACTGTAATCAGCCCTCTAAGTGGTGACAGATCTGGTAGAAATAAGGCTGCTACACTTTGTAGTATCTTTATAACAAAGTTATACAAAGAACTGTGGAGTTCTGCTCAGTTAAATAACACAAAGACTCCTGACTACAGCGCGGCCAGATAAGGCCAAACCAGGTGACAAATGACCTGATTAAGAAGATTGAAGTAGTATCCCATTGAGCAACATCAGTCCTTAGACATAAGGGATATGTTTGACTGCAGATAGAACTAAGTCCATGTCAAGGACTACAGATTCAAATCACCATTTGGAAGAAATCCATGTCTTAACCTTGAATTACCAATTGTGCAATGCTGCCAGATTTAAACTGGAGGTGTGGTGACAGTACCAAGAGTTTTTAGGTCCCCTTCTAGAGGGGTTTGGACTCAAATTTCTTCCTCCTTTAGCTCATCATAAACCTCCACCTTACCTATGGGTCATATCCACACAGTACTTCTAAAGTTTGGACTCTCACAGACTCTTGTATAATTTCAACATCTACTATAAATACTATAGATAAACTCCAGGATTTCCAGAAGATATTCTTGTGTATGGAGTGAAACAACAAAGAGTAAGCTGATGAATTTACAATATCTAAAATATAGTAGATAATCTGCATTACAAGGGGAGCTGTGCTTTTTATATTTGGCCAGTTTAAAAAGGAAAGTCAAGGTAAAAGTCAAGCAGAAAATCTGCTTGTATTTCTGAAAATACAGGTCACCAGATTCAGATTGGAGAAGGTAGACCGAGCATCTTGCCTAGTAGTTTTCACTCATATATTCTGAAGTGTAGAACTCAAAACCTTATAGAATCATAGAATCACAGAAACACTAGGTTGGAAAGGACCCACAAGATCATCTAGTCCAACCGTCCTCCTAACACCATCACTACCCACTGAGCTACTGCATCCCATCCCTTAGCACCTCACCCAGACACTTCTTGAACAGCGCCAGGGACGGTGACTCCCCCACCTCCCTAGGCAGCCATTCCAGTGCCTGACCACTCTTTCAGAGAAAAAGTTTTTCCTCATATCCAGTCTAAATTTACCCTGGCGCAACTTGTGGCCATTCCCTCTCGTCCTGTCAGTAGTTATCTGGGAGAAGAGGCCGACCCCCTCCTCACCACAGCCTCCCTTCAGGAAGTTGTAGAGTGCGATGAGCTCTGGAGTAAGCTTTCTTACAATGAAAATAAGAATTTTGCATCAATATACATGAACATCTCCTGTGCAAGACTCCAGGTGTCTCACAATGCAGAACAAAATAATGTTGGCTCATCTCTTCTAGGGATAATAAAAGGAGCCATTATCAGGCCTCAGATATGTCCTATTAGGTAACACGCGAATACATCTTAAAATCGTCATTATTTGTTAATAAATATCTTAGAAAAAGTTAAACTTCTTCTTTAGGAATGTATTTTGCCAAAATGGTTTTTTTCTTCTTTCCTAATTTTTCTTTTTTAGTGCACAGACACTGTATCACTTTATCAGAATCATAATGAGCGTGGAGAAAATATATTTAATGTAATTGTGTTTGATGGCAGAAAAATGCTTTCCATGTGCTGCAGGTCAAATATAATAAGAAAAAGCAAACTTCCAACAATCAAGGTAAATACAATAACAAGAACAATCTGATATCATTGAAGGTAATGAGCCTTTGCATTTCTACTAATACGTAAAAAAAATCCCATTTAACAACACATTTGATCTTGTGAGAGGTATTTAACAGAGGTGTTGTTATCTTCGCATCATTTTGAATCCTCTAGTCATACTGATCAAGTCAAGGTCCCAAATTATAGGAAGCTGCTAAAATTCACTTTCCTTAAAGATGTGACCCCAAAGATTTGGGGAATACTGAAGACTAGGATCCCATTATCTTATAGTCAACAGTATAGTAAGAGGCATGAACATCCTTAGACAACATTTAGTCTAAAATATTCAACAGTAACATAGAATGGAATGGAATGGAATGGAATGGAATGGAATGGAATAGAATGGTATTGAATAGAATAGAATAGAATAGAATAGAATAGAATAGAATAGAATAGAATAGAATAGAATATTTGGAGAGGATCTAGGAAGATTAAGTCCTCTGTGTGGGTGCTGGTGGCATTCATTACATTCACTTCAACACTTTGGGCTCTACAGTTGAGCCAGCTCATCACCTCTTTTTGCATGAACTGTTTTATCTCACAGATGGAAAAATTACCCAGAAGGACTGAGTGAGAGATTGTATCAAAGACCTCATTAAAATTCAGAAAGATTATGTTCACTGCCTTCTCTTCAACTTACAGTTTCAGGGACCACAGATGGAAAGTCGATGCTTCCGGAGTCATGACCCTCCAACTCAGAAGACTGAGCAGCCCAAGAGCTGCTGTTGCTATTAAACATTGAGAAAAAAAGGCATTACATGCCTCTGCCTTTTCCTCCTCTTTACTTATCGGGTGACCCCTCACTCCAGGTATCACTCCAATGTTTTCCTTTGAACTCCTCTTGCTGTTGACATAGTTAAAAAATCATTTTTTGCCGTCTGACATTATTGTGGCCAGTGTCAACTCAAATTGAACTTTGGCTTTTTTTGTTTTCTCCCTGCAGATGTGAACTGCAGCTCTTTATTCTCCCAGTGAAGCCAGACCTTGCTTTTAGAGGTCTTATATTTTCTATTTCTGCCGTAGTTCAAGTTGGAGTTCCCTGTTCAGCTGGTCTGGTCTTCTGCCTCATTTGCTTGAGGTGATATTTCCTGCACTTGTTGTTTTTTTTTCTTTTTTTCTTTTTCTTTTTTTCATTTTCACCATGTTTTGGCAATGTTTCCGCAGACCCAGTATGGGTCTGTTTCCCCAGTTTCGAAACTTTGAATCATAACAGCGCCTATAAGTCTTCATAACTGAAACTGCACAAGCAGTGCATTTGTATTTCCATCTACTCACAAAAGCCAAGGCTGACGAGATGGCTAAGCATCCTGAGTTTTGAAGTATTTGTTAAAAAATGTCTCCTCTCTCCAGTTCCAGCTACTCATGGGATGAAAATTAAAAGCCCACTCACTTTCAATAACTCAATTCACAAAAGAATTTTCAACAGTATGTGTGTCAGTTTATTCCATTAGATACACATATATCATGGCGATTGTAAGGAAGATCCGTCACTGAAGAATACTCTCACAAATTTCTGTGTCAATGTTTATGAAAATACGATGTAAACAAAGTATTACAAAAGCACAGATATAACTGCATCAATGTATCTGTTTCAACTGTAACTGCATCAATGGACAAGGGAAGAGCAACTGATGTCATCTGTCTGGACTTCAGTAAGGCCTTTGACACAGTCACCCAGAACACCCTTCTCTCCAAACTGGAAAGATACGGATTTGATGGGTGGACTATTGGATGGATGACGAACTGGTTGTGAGATCATACCCACAGAAGAGTGGTTAATGGCTCAACGTCTGGATGGAGATTTGTGATGAGCAGTATCCTCAGGAATCAGTGCTGGGACCGATGCTCTTCAATATCTTCATCAACGACATTGACAGTGAGATGGAGTGCACCCTCAGCAAGTTTGCCGACAATACCAAGCTGTGTGGTGTAGTTGACACGCCTGAGGGATGGGATGCCATCCAGAGAGACC
>WBMW01001642.1:0-45475 GCA_013396635.1 Penelope pileata
AAAAAGAGAGAGAGAAAAAAAGGATTAAATAATACTCCTGAAATAATGTCTTATAGTTTCTATCCATTTGGTGCTTAGCTCGGTTTGGATTGGTGATTTATAAAGGTTAATTTTAAGTCATCTTTGCAAATCTGTATTCATACAAGCAGAGAGAATATATATATATATACACACTGCATTAAACACTTAACTATGTAATATAACTATAGCCCCAGAAGTTAACTGCTGAGAGAGATTTCTGAGGGTAAATTGTCTTTCTCTACAAATGCTTTGTATTATAAACCATTATAGTGATTTAGTGAGATGTTAGCTCACCAAGAGTATTTTCTTCAAATTGTTTCCTATTTGTTTTAGTAAGTTGTTACCCATCCTATATGAAGATCAACTGTTCTCTCAGAATATTTAGATATTTCAATTGCATCTTAAATTCAAAGAGAGAAAAATGTTTGCATTCATAGAGTTTGAATCTGTTTGCATGACTTACAGAAATATACTAACACACACAAAGCTAAAACAGGTTTCTTAATATCTGAATTTTCGTGTCTTACCCAAAACTCTACAGCACTGAGAAGCTGTTTCTTGAACAAGTATTGCAGGAAAATGAGAAGACTGTGGGAAATGTGCATATGCAAACACTTGTTAGAGGAGGGGAACTAACCGTAACTTCCACATTAACATATATAAGCTAAGAAGAAATACATAGCACACTCATTCTTGCCAGCATAGTTCTGGGAGATGTCATTGTGGATGGCTAGAAAGAGCATCAAGCTGCAGACAGGGTGGAATAACTCATGCCTTCGGCTGAGGTTTGGGTGTCATTTAGGTTTGATGTGGGCTTCTAACTTTTGCAAGGGAATCAGATCGCAAATCTCAGCCACCCACCAAGGACTATCTCAAAGTAAATCTCTTCTGAATTAACTAAGTTTTATTTCAATATGTTTTGTTATTGCAGCAGAAGAATATCATAGTAATAGAGAAGCTTTTAAGTATCAAGTCCTAATTCTAGAGCAGAAACTTAATTGAACACTGATGAATAATTGCAGATAAGGTCCATTTCTATGTTGACTTAAATGAACTTCAAAGTCTGGCCCAGTTTAATTATTTGAATATATTCTACTTGCAGTATTTTTTTTCTTTTTTTGTACTTTTTTAAGTGAAAAGATTCAGAAGCTAGTCTACTACAATCCTATATCTTCAAATGAAAACTAGGCTTAATTTTATTGTGGCATATGTAATCATAATTTCAAAATATCTTTGAATATAGATGACAAGCAGACTCTTTTTCCAAGTGAAGTCATATGTGATTCAAACTTACTGTAGAACTCCCAATATATTATATTCAAATGTCATTTTGAGCTGGGAACCACAAAGCACTTTACATTTAAATTAAATATTATTGTACAGGGACTGAACATATGTTAAATATTTCTAGTTTATCATGGTTAAATTATTACATTATCTAATAAAAGTGCTGCACAAAAAGAGGCACACAAAATAAGAAGAGCAGGACAGAGAATCCAGATAATACTGTAATTATTATGGAGGAGTTCCAAGGCAACACAATTAGAATGAGGGGTTACATCTCAGACAGACCCAGTACAGGGCGGTCTGAGGAGAAAAAGTGTTGCAAAACAGAAGGATAAAAGATGTTTGAGAGGTATGAGTGGGGGTTGGCCAGTATGTCTGTGAGGCCGTGCCTGGCATCCACTGACATAGTCCATTCTTTCTTCTCACTAGATCTCCTTTTCTGTTTCCTGGGTGAGAGGCTCTATCCTTGGAACATGTGTGTCTATGGAGGAGGGAATAACAATCATGATGATAACGGCTGTGTGTCCATAGTGCCTGCAACTGGAACAAGTGCCGGTGCATGTCTAGGTATGTACACGACAGCATAGGTGATGCATGACTAGCTGGAAAGCAGGGTGAGTGGCTCAGGATTGGTCCTCAGTATCACAAGTACTCTTCTGGCTGTAAGTAAACCGGAAAATTAGGTTACACTTAAGAATTTCAGATGCAAATGCATGTGAGATTGTCACATCCTAATAACACATCAGGTCAAAATAAAGATATGCATCAGTCTGTTCAAAGGACATGATTTTCATGGAAGTTTTAAATGTATGTTTCAGATGGAACGTGTCATGTACTCCAGACAATCAATGCATCAGGATCCACATCCCAAAGTGACACATACCTGTGGTAGTACTACACTCAAACTACAGCAGAATTTTTGTCCCAAGACTTTTATAGCTAGCTGAATTTATAATATAGGAAAAAGAAAATCCAAGTTATTCTGAGTAAAGAATACTCCCGGGCCTCAAATTTTAATTTAAAAATAAGTGTTGAAAATTAAACATACATGAAACTTTTGGTGAAGACAGAGAAGAATAGAAAGGAATGAAAGAACAACAGACACTTAAATACTCACATTTCCTTTGTAAAATTTTTATGAAGCAGAGGAAAAGGCACTGGAACAGCTGTTAAAACTCTTTTTTTCCCTTCATTTAAAATCATTTTAAAGTCTATGTGATTAGAAAGTGTGTGAATAAGAAGTTAATAGCACAGACACTCAGAGTATCATTGGGGAATAGCATATATGATGCCATTAGGTACCAAGATACTGAATCACTTTAACGATCTTTTAGACAGAAAAGTGCCCACTGAGTCGAAGTATCTAACAAGAAACGTATGCAGACAAAAAGTGGAGAAATAATGGTTTATCTGCTATGGAAGAAAATGCAATGTAGAGATAGATATTGATGATGACACCCCTAAAATACTCAGTAGACAAAATTTAGAATAGAAATGAAAAATTAGAAGAGGATGCATCTGTTTTTATCACATTGCCCACCAACAAAATGAGTTGTTCTGGACAATGAACATACAGGTACTAATTTTAGCTTGTTTGCTTGTGGTTCGACCCAAACCATGGTCATGGTTCACTTACATGTTGCAACTTCTGAGTACAATATAGATGTATATTTATAGATATGTAAGTAAATGTGCGTATGTGTGTGTACATGCACATTGTCCATGTAGACTGTATATATTACAGATATTGTGTGTGTTATATAAAAATATATATGTGCATAAGTTTTTTTGGAGGCATCTGTTGACACAGTCATATGAGAAAAGAGTTGGCACAGAAGATTATTTTAAGATAAATCCTACTGAAGTGTCAGAAGCTGCATGCATTCATTTTACCCTATACCATGTTACCCAACTCTTCTATGACAAAGAAAAAAAATGTCATACCCTTATGCATCTATTGTCAAAATTTATCACCCAGGAAGACATACAATGTTGCTTTAAGTTACTACATACAGTGTTTGGTTTTCGATGGAGACTGTGGTAAAATTATACACATATATTAAGTTCTTCCCCTAATGTTCACACAACACATTGCCTTCAGTGAAAAGGAAAGTGAAAAAAATCTTGAAAAATTTTGCAGTATTTGCAATACCCTTCTGCAATACCCACAGGTCTATCAACTGTACCTACAACTGTTTACCTCATGTGAAGTTACAGTCATTATGTTTCTATTCTGATTACGTATGTTCTACAGCACAGTAGCTTTCATGACTATAGCTCATTTTAAAGACAGTGTCTGAATGTATTCACTTGAGACATAACTTACTAGTTTAGTCTAAATCTGTGGTATTTTTCTCCATAGTTCTCCACAGAGCTGGTGTGAGAAGACAAGAAAAAGTGAAAACAAAAAAGTGAAAACAAATGACCCAATGATGTTAAAGTGTCTGTTTTATTTTATAGACCGGAAATGTATGATGAACCAAACAAATCTGCTGTGTTCTCTATCCAAAAAACTCAGATTCTGAAAGCAACAGACATAGAAAGAGGTGAAAAAACAATTATTTCTGTGCAGATTGAGACAGTTTATCACAGATAGCACAGCAGAATTCCATGTTCTGGAGAACTACAGTCTTTTGTAGCACAAAACCCATATTACTCTTCCAGGCCAGAAGTTTCTTACAAACTTTCTCTATTAGAAACTGTTATAATTTGCCTTGGGCTCTGCTCTGTTTGATATATGACAAGCATACGTAAGTTTTCTATTTTAGCATTTACAGAAACAAATACTTACTGATCAATAAAAGTCAACATTATTATAAGCAAATTCTAAACTTACAGCAGAACTGTATTGGCTATAGCACTTAGAAGATAAAATCTAATTAATTGTATAGTAAGAAAAAGATTTTGAATCCTAAATACTTGCCAATACATTCCACATATATTTTCATATGTATGTAAGTTATAAAAATATGTAAGTCAGTGTGTTATCAATGCCAAAACATACTGGAAGTGAAGAGATGGACTAGAAAACTTATTCATCTAAGCTAGTACTTACTTGAAAGGAGTTTTAATGAAACAGCATGCATCACTAACTGCTTATCAGCATGAGCTAGGGCTCCACGATCTGGCCTTTTAAAGAAAACTGCTTCTCTGAGTTTCAGGTGACACATTATACAAGCCTGCACTGCAGCACCTGAAGTGCATGATGTGAAACAACATATGCTTGTCTTATGGCACTATTTATTTAGAAGTAGCACACAGCATGTCTGATGCTAAAAATAAGAACAAAGCAATGCATCTGTTTTCAGAACAGCCATATATTTTAAACCCAAGTTTTACCTTGAATTTCTTTTTTCCTGGTGGAAGAAATAATATGCTCCTAAAATTCTTAAGAACACTTAGTACAAAGCAATACATAAAACAAATAAAATGTTTACATTAAATAAGGTTATCTGAATACTTTCAGTACACAACTGTTATAAATCCAGAACACTGTGCTCCCCTGAGCACAGAAAATATTGTGCTCCCCTACTTGAAATGCTGATTGTTACTGTGCTCTTTTTCTCCAAAGTTAACTGCTGAGAAAACCCTATCCGGTCTGTTGTGGTCTTGTGATGAAGAAAGACCCCACATCTTACCAAGTCAGTACACAGATTCTTTAGGTCTCCTAGGCATGCTGCCAGCATGTAATCCAAATATGTATTATGTTTTGTATTGTATTTTGTATTGTAACTGTATATATGTTAACTATTCAAAACCAGAAGGGAGAAGGGAGGACAGAAATTACCTCTATTGCAATTCATGAACAAAATTCTGCAGCAATGTAAAGGTCAGAAGAGCTGGCAGTAGAAGAACTTTAAAGTGTATTTAAATTCTCTAGCACATAAAGGTCTTGCAGGCAGTTAACTGCAAAGAAAAGAGTAGTGCATATGTAGGAGTAAAACTGGTAACATCTTCTACCTGACTTTTCTCCTGGACATATGACATCATTTATATGTGTAATCAAACGAAGCAAAGTACCATGCAATCTAATACCTGATGAAAGAACTTCAATTCTCATCCAAGAAAAGGTGATACTATACAGATCAGATTATGGATGACAAAGGAGGTTCTGGAGACAGAACAGCAGGCTGGGTAGCTTATTCTTAGATGGAAAGAGCAGCAGGGACAGCTTAAGGACTGGAGATAAAGATACACAGAGGGAGATACATTCTTTTTGCTTTGTGTAAAGTTCATCTCTGCAAAGTCTGGTTGCAGCCTTGTGTGTGTGTCGATCTCTTTTCTCAAGTGACAATGGACGATAAAAGGAAATGGTCTCAAGTTTTGTCAGGAGATGTGTAGACTAGATGTCAGGAAGAATATCTTCATGGAAAGAATATTCAGACATTGGAACAGGCAGCAGAGCGAAGTGGTAAAGTCACCATCCCTGGAGGTATTTAAAAGAAATGTGGATGTGGTGCTCAGAGACATAGTTTAGTGGCTAGCTTGATAGCTGATGGTTGGACTTGATAATCTTATGGGTCTTTTCCAGCCTAATTATTCAATATGCTATGATTCTGCAAAGAGAAAAATACTGAAATGAAAAGTTATAAAGCCAAGAAAAATGTAAAGTTGGAAGGTAGCAACACAGCAATTTGGGAATAGGTATCAAGGTATCAAGGTCAGAACTTCTTCAGTTGACTTGCAAATGACTACCCTGCAGATCAAGTCACTGAGTGCTTACACATAGTGTTGAAAACTTATTAAGCCTTAAGCCAATAGCAAATCAGATATTGATTAAAAAATAAAAATAAGGAAAAAAAGAGAGAGACTTGAGAGCTTCTGCATACAGTAAAATGTGTCCAAATATAAATCAATTGGTAAAGGTTGACTCTGCCATCAAGCAAGATTATCATCAAAAATTATTAAAAAGTCACACAATGCCATATTCAACACATGTAAACAGACTAGGTTCATATCAAGTTCCTTTGGGATGCTGAGTAGGTCTGAAAGTTCTGCTTTGGAAAATGATGCTGCAAGTCCAGTGTGAGGCCTGTAGCTAGCAGTGTTCTCCAGGGGTCAATACTGGGTCCAGTGTCATTCAATATCTTCATCAAAGACCTTGATGAAGAGATAGTGTCCACTCTCAGCAAGCTCACTGATGATACAAAGCCGTGAGGAGTGGCTGACATGCCAGAAGGCTATGCTGCCATTCAGCAAGTCCTGGACAGACTGGAGAGTTGGGCAGAGAGGATCCAGACGAGGTTTAACAAAAGCAAGTGTAGAGCCTTGCACCTAGGGAGGAAAAACAGCATGCATCAGCACGGGTTGGTGGATGACCTGCTGGAGAGGAGCTCTGTGGAGAAGGACCTGGGTGTCCTGGTGGACAACAGGTTGGCCGTGAGCCAACAGTGTGCCCTGGTGGCCAAGAAGGCCAATGGTATCCTGGGGTGCATTAAAAAGAACATGACCAGCAGGTCAAAGGAGTTGATCCTCCCCCTCTACTCTGCCCTGGTGAGGCCACACCTGAAGTACTGTGTCCAGTTCTGGGCTCCCCAGTAGGAAAAAGATAGGAATCTCCTGGAAAGAGTCCACTAGAGGGCAACAAAGATGATAAAGGGCCTGGAGTATCTCCTTTATGAGGACAGGCTGGGTGAACTGCGTATGTTCAGCCTTGAGAAAAGAAGACTGAGAGAGAATCTTATTAATGTCTATATATATCTTAAGCACTGGAGGCAAACGGACATGGCCAGACCCTTTTCAGTGGTGTGTGGTGACAGAACTAGGGGAAATGGCCACAGACTGGAACATAAGAAGTTCTGCATAAATATGCATAAGAAGTTCTTCACAGTGAGGGTGACAGAGCACTGGAACAGGCTGCCCAGGGAGGTTGTGGAGTTTCCTTCTCTGGAGACATTCAAGACCCTTCTGGACGCCTACCTGTACAACCTGCACTAGGCAACCTGCTTTGGCAGGGGGATTGGACTTGATGATCTCTAGAGGTCCCTTCCAACCTCTATGACTCTGTGATTCTGTGATCTTCCAAGGATACTGAGATAATTGTATTATTCAGGAAAGATGCTTGTTTCCTAGTATATTAAAAAGAGAATGAACATGCAACGGTGTCAATAAACATTTTCAAAATACATTTTAAAAATAGTGTTTTTTTTAGAGAAGTCAAAGGTTTCAGAGTTTTAAGATATACATGCTGCTGTAAGAGTCTTGAAGAAAAACATGAAAAGAATGTGTTTATTCTGAAAAAAAAAGGAGCAAAATATGTAAATGATACTAGACATATTCCTCAAATATGCAAAAAATTGCTTTGATTTATATACTCTTCAGAACTTTCCATCTTCAGCTTTAACAGGAATGTGGTTTATGTTTTATCATTTTTATGATGCTCTTAATAAGGAATCAAAGTCTTTATCTAAAAGTTAGCCTTTAAAATGTCACTTTTCTACCAGAACCAGATTTATACATGCAAATAAATCTAAGACCAATGCAATCAGAAGAAAGCTGTTTTAGATTTGTTAACCTTTACTAATTCCAAGTAGTACACTCCTGTAATACATATCATAGTCTTCCTTTCTCTTTTCCACAGTTTTATTGCTATCCATATAAAAAGGAGCATTGTAAAACAAAATCCAGCCCAAACATACACTCCAGACTGTACTAGTCAGCAATCCAGACATCACATACTTTTCACAAACACATTTTCTTTAGCTCACATATGTAATACGATTGTACTAAAGAAGGAAATGGAGAATTTTATTTACAGGAAGTCATTAACTATTATCAGTCCTGGACAGGAGATCAAAAATGTGGAATACACTAATTAAGATTAGTCTTTTCTATTTCTTTTTCATTGTACTTAAACAATTTAAATACCTTATTAAAATCATGACATTTAGACATTTAACATTCACGATACTTAAAATCTGGCATTTTGACCACGTATGAAAATGAAAGTAAGCTATAAATGTTTAAATGATAAGACAATTTCATGCCAATGTGAGAACAAATATCGCTCTCGTATGAGCATTTACTTCTGTTATTTTAACTGAGATGGATTCACAATGACTTGACATTTCACCTGTAATATTGTACGAAATATAATGTGATGAAACTAGCAGATATAAACTGCTATCAGGGAACAGGTACAACTATTTACAGATACACAGCATTTCACTTCATACGTTGTTTCACTACCATAGACAGGATGAAAAACAAAGATTTAGAAAATAAGTCAGATTTTGATTTAAGGAAAGAACCAAGAATGAATAGATTTGGCCCTGAGAAGTAATTTTATTGTTTTACCTCCAGAGAGATTAAATTTCATAATAAAAATTATTTACACTATATTTTTACTAGCTGGGGGAACTTCTGAGGAGTAAGTTGAGGCTACGGAACTCTTGATACATACTATTTTAAGTGATTATATTTTTGGCCAGTGAAGATGAGAGCTGATGCCTCTGCAGAAGATCTTTGATCTCTTTGAGCATTGTATCACGATTCAGTTTTTTAATTCTTAGAATCATAGAATCATAGAATCATAGAATGGTTCAGGTTGGAAGGGACCTTAGAGATCATCTTGTTCCAACCCCCCTGCCATGGGCAAGGACACCTCCCACTAGACCAGGTTGCCCAAAGCCCCATCCAGCCTGGCTTTGAATACTTCCAGGGAGGGAAGTGAACCAAGCTAACAATTTATAGAATCAGTGTGATGAATAATGCTTTTCTATCATGTATTTAACTGGCTATAATGAAAAAAGATAAAGGATCTTAATTTCTCATATTCAGAACTTTCATTGATCTTGACAGCAACTGTTAGGCTATCTGTCATCATTAGTTCTAAAGAGCTGTCTGTGGTACTAGCACTGAATTTAGATGTTCCCAATAAAGAAAAAAACAATGGCTACTTTTTGTGCAACAGGTGACCCCCTATTATGACGTACAGCTGTGTGAGTGTTGGAACAGTTCAGTAACACCTAACAATATGATCATTCTGGATTGGTATCACCTATAGTGCACTGTCAGATAACACTAGCACTTACAGTGATGGTTTTTAGTAGTTGCTTATACCTGTTCCTAAAGTTCTGTGAAAATAATAGATATAAATTCTTATCTGAAACTGGCAGATGAAATTCTCTTTTAATGCTGTGTACATCCTGCCACTGGGTGATAGATTAGCTGAGGTTCAGAAGCAGAATGCCACATCAGAGTTCCCAGAGAGACATTGCACTGTGATAAAGACTCTTGAAGAATTTAAAAAATTACAGTCTTTCTTTTCTCTTATCCTTCCAGATTAAAACAAGAGACACATCTTCTCTGAAAAGGAACACCTAGAAAAAAATCTATGCAAACTGTGTAACAGAAAGCAACAACAAACAAAATTTACGTTGTTCTTGTAATTATTTGCACCTAGAAAAAAGGAAAGGAAAAAGAAAAAGAAAAAGGAGAGGACAAAAAAGAAAAATAAAAAGGAAATTAAGAGAAAGAGGGAGAGGGAGAGGGAGAGAAGAAAGAGAAAAAGAAAGAGAAAGAGAAAGAGAAAAAGAAAAAGAAAAAGAAAAAGAAAAAGAAAAAGAAAAAGAAAAAGAAAAAGAGAAAGAGAAAGAGAAAGAGAAAGAGAAAGAGAAAGAAAAAGAAAAAGAAAGAAAAAGAAAGAAAAAGAAAGAAAAAGAAAAAGGAGAAAAAAGAGAAAGAGGAGAAAAAGGAGAAGGAGAAAAAGGAGAAGAAGGAGAAGAAGGAGAAAAAGGAGGAGAAAAAGGAGAAAAACGAGAAAAAGGAGAAAAAGGGGAAAAAGGAGAAAAAGGAGAAAAAGAAAAAGGAGACGGAGAAAAAGGAGAAAGAAGAAGAGGTTGCCAATTCTTTGCTAGTAATCCACTGAGTTTTGCCTGAGATGTTGACTGCAAAGACCCATTTCTGGAAAAGCTTTACAACCAGAAAACTTATTTGCACCATTCTCTTTATTGTGCTGTCAGATACATACATATTCTTTTCCTCTGTTATACTACATATTTTATAATATTACAACCTTTCTGGCTTGCTCACAGCTAAAGAAGAGAGGACTACATGATACATTTCAATTGTAATCTGAGACATTGAAAGAACTATGGATTTGACATTGTGGCCACACCTTTATATAGATTGAATCAGATTTCAGAAGTCATTTTCAGTGGCTTCAATTCTCACAGAATTGAATTTAATGAGTGAAAGGCAACTTTGAATAGCCAAAGCTCAAATATAGGCCACTGGCCCCTGAAATGGATTTATCCTTGAATAACTTGTTGTCAGATATCTTTTTCTGTGAAAAACAAAACAAATAAACAAACAACAACAACAACAACAAGCAGAGTCCTTTGATGTCCTGTGTCAAAACAAAACAAAATAACACTTTCTTTGTGTTGAGTGAAGATATTCAGTCCTTAGAAAAGCGTGCTGTAACATCATAACAAAGTTTGTACCTCCAAACCTAACAGTTTGCCAAAATACTATTTTGTTATTACAATAATCCTTTTCTCCTGCCTGGAATATGAACTCCAGGTAACCCTGAAGAAAGCAACACAGAAATTGCTCTTTTGTTTCATTTTATTTCCAAATCTATGTTATATGGGCTCAACCAATTCCCTTAGATTCATTTGGAGGTACTTTTTATATGCCAAAAGTACAACACTAGAGTGTATAACACTCTTAACAAATAGTTTATAGAACAGATATTTTTCTCCTGCAACAGAAATATCACTAGCTTACTTATCTCCTGTGGTGTCTAAGTACTTGCTCGATACTTCTGTGTGTCATTCAAATGCCAGATAGATTCATAGATTTTACTACATTTAAGATCTTGTTCTAGCTTTCTTTAACATAAAAGCAAAAAAGCAGTCATTTCATGAGTTTATAGTAACCTCATCACATCATTAAAAAAAATTTGCTTGAGGGATTTCTTGATGTTTTGTCTTTTGGAAGTAGTCATTCTCTGTTGCGTGAAAATGAATTTGCTTCTGAAACATAGTTATGCAAATATATGCATCACTTGAGGTATTCTGTTCTGAAAATGTTGATTTGCACATATTTTTCTGATTTAGTGCTGTTGCACCATTTTAATGGCACTTTTATAATTCAGAAATGACCACATGTACAGACACAAACACATATACAGAGTCACACAGTGCATCTTTTCACAGATCCTTAGCAACTATTAAGTATCAGAAAATGGGAATCAGTCTCGAGTTTGTTCGTAGCTGATTAGAGCGTGGAGAATGGGATAAAGTACCTCTGAATACTGTAGCAATGTAAATGAACTAAATGTTTATAATTTATTGCAAGAAATGCTGTCACAAATAGCTCAGACCTTCACGACTCCTATCATTAAGCAAGATTGGCTTGTTTTAGTTACCTGCAGGGAGAGTCAGAGAAAAGAAGTGTCTTTTAGTGCATAGTGCTAGCTATGGAATGTTTCTATCTGAATCAGCAGTCTTCTAGTGTTACAGTCAATATGCTGTTTATGATAAAGTTGTCATCTTCATGTAAAGAAGCCATATTTTTGTTGTCTTCTTTTATTATTATTATATTTTTAGTTACTAGACCATATCATTTCATTAAGTATATTAATCACAAAAAATTGACCTAGTTCCTATCTAAAAATAATACATGGGAATGCAATATATTTAAGGCACACCATTCTCAGGGTAGAATACATCAAGAGAATAGGATTTTGTTTGTAGTCTGAAAGTCTAACTTGGAGATCTGAATACTTCAGAAAAAAATAAATATTGTGTAAGGCACAGTCTTCATTTCTGATAGTCTTAATGCATTATTATATACCTATGTATCAGTACCTGTGCAAATAAACTTGGTTTATAAATAGAAGCCAAGATACTTGTAGCTAAAACAGTTTGTACATTTTTAAAGTTAATTTTACTGTTTTCTTCTTCATTTTCAGTGAATGCACCTCATCTACTACCTCTAAGTTCCACAAAGCAATCCATTTAATCAAATAAGTAGTATTTCTCGCACTTCTCACCAGAAATTGCTCTGTTTTAGTAACTAAGTAATTTATTTACATTTGTAATGCACTGTGGGCGCTTTAAATTGAAGTATCACTCAAAATATATTATTTCCATAATAAAGGAAAATAAAATATATCTTTGGCCTTGCTCTTGTACCTAGTAAAGTTTTTCACAATTTCAGGTGTTAGCATTTTATTTCTATGACATTGCTCTTATTTCCAGTATTTCCTCACCACTTTATCACATGTACCTTTTTTTAATTTGTTTGCTTGTTTGTTTCTGAATATTGACACTTGCCATATACTGGAGAGTTTTAAAAGTAAGTCCAGTTGATAGGAGGAAGAAAAATCCTCTCCATTATTTTAAGCATGTGTTATAACCATAGTTTTCGTCTAAATGCATTATTATTTTTTTAATTAACGTGAATAATATAGTTAATACATGGGTATTTATTCTGGGAAAATAACAATCCATTTGTGTGTGCTACCTCATTTTTTGTTGGGTGACATGTATGATTTTCTTCTTTATTGAGAGATAAAACAATCCCTTCAAGGCCAGATAAGTTGTCTTCCAGTTGCTTTGGGTGAGTAAAACAAAGCATGCAAAATTACATGCCATGTTGTTACATCCAGAAAGATAATGTCACTTGTGTAATTGCAGATTTAAAACAACAACAAAAAAAAGGTGCTTGATACTCTTGATCAAATCAGTTACCTACCAAAAAATTATTATGCCAGAGTCCTCTGTAGGAAGAATCTAATGTGTGAAAAATCAATGTGAAGGGAAATACTTAAAATTCTGAAACACAAATAATTTTTGTGATTTTTAATTTAAAAAAAAAATCCGAAGGTCCTGATCAGTACAAAGGCCTGACTAAGAACACAGAAGAGAAAATAGAAGAAAGGCTGTGAGAAGAGCACATACTAACTCAAGAATGACTTAGCACATTTAGGACAGTGTAGAGCTCTTTGTGGGAAGCTGAGAGAAAAAAAAATAGTACAAAATAGTTATAGCAGATGAGATCAGAAAAATGCCTTTTATTTCTTAGCTATCTTTTAAACCAAAACAAGGCCAGGCTGGACGGGGCTTTGAGCAACCTGGTCTAGTGGGAGATGTCCTTGCCCATAGCAAGGGGGTTGGAGCAAGATAATCTCTAAGATCCCTTTCAACCTGAACCATTCTATGATTCTATGATAATATGAGATGGCAGTCAACAAGGGACCCAACTTACTTTTGGTTAACAAAGAAATTTATAACTGAGAAAGGGTGGAGCAGAGAGAAGGGGAAGGGAATGGCTTTTTGTTCTTTCTGAAGGAAAGGCTGAACTTCTTTTGGAGCCAGTGTCAATAATGAATCAGCCAGAGTGAGTGGCATCATCTTCCTTATTTAAGAAGCTTCTGTTCCTGGCATTGAAATGAGGAAAAGCAGGACAGAGTTTTTTTGAGGCTGCTCCCTGAAGATTTGTACTGTTCATGTCACTCGCTACCCTGAAAGAAAGTCCCAGGTCTTGGGACTAGAGCCATAAATCTTCATGGTGTTTCAAGGCTCTATTCAACGTATTAAAATGAGAGTTCTTCTTGTTGGCTCTCTGTCTTGCTCCATGCTCATGAAGTTGTCTCTCAAACGTAAATTGACTGCTTAATACTGAATTATAATACAGCATTAAATGGAAAACTACAACCCACTTCACCATTGTGAAAACTTCTGAGCATGCAGAGGAAGTTCAAGAGTTTAAGTAGACTTCACTCACATGAGATATTTTCAATGGTTAATAGCTTTCTTCAAATACAGTTTTTAACATTTGATGAGATTACCAGTCTGACTTTAAAAGTTGCTTATAGGCAAAATATGATCAGGCTCCTCGAAAAACATTTAACTTCTTTCATCAAATATTCTTCTGAATGTTTGTAGTAGACAAAATAAAGATGCTAAATAAAGCTAATTAAAAAGATTTATTTGTAAATATGAAAAGCTAGCTGAAAATAGAGCATCATCAAGCAGATTCAAAAAGACCTTTATTCCCAATCTAATTCTATTTAATATTTCTACCAAAGCCATAGTAACAGATATAAACACATTGAATTATCAGTTAATTTTGAACTAGGTAAGATAGCAAAGAGGTATGAAGACCAGTCAATACTGTAGAGAAATCCGATCAAACTGTAAATGAACCACAAGTGTTTAAATACTGGAGATTGATACAAAATAATTACAGAAATGAATAAATGCAAGTCACAACTATTGTATGGCAGAATATAGTATCAAAGAAGATTGAAAAGCATTCATATGAAGGTAAGATTAAATTCAATTTACTAAGTATACTTCACTAATCTTTAATATTTTGCAATCTTTTTTCACTACGGAGTTAGCTGTTAAGAGTTATGCTTGGAATAAAGGAACATCTTTAATTCATTTTTTTGACCCGACATAAAATATGAGGCAAAGTCAATTTTCCAATACGATTTTCTTCTTCACAGCCATGCTTTCACAGTATTTGAGGATTGTTAGCAATGTTTCCTTTTGCTCTCCACTTAGAATAAGCTATTTTATGATTACAAAGATTTCTCAAAATAGAATATAATACAAATGTCTGTCCTATCTCATACTAAAAAAAAAAAAAAAATAGAAAAGGAAGAAAGCCAGAAAATAATAGGAAAGATAATTTTTTTAGGGGGTCATTTTGAAGTTTCTTTTCCTGCATTATAATTCAGTAGGTGCTAGAGAAAGAAATACCAATAAATCGCTGCTGCCTATACATCTAATATATAGAGAGACTGAGCCAGATGTAAGTACAGTAGGGAACCTCAGCTGAGTTGACCTATTTCTTGCCTAATGTAAAATTCCTGTCTCCTTCTCCAGTAATTATACCTTTAGAGACTATTCGTATTTGCTAAATATATATACGTGCATGTGTGTGCGTGTGTACATCTGTATCTCTTGTCGACTTTTTTTTTGACCTTGTTACTAATACGGAACTTTTTTTTTAATTCCCACTCTTCATTCACTTCTTAATGACAAGTCTTTATGCATCATTCAGAAAATTCAGGATTCTATGGGAAAGGAGAAGCCATTCTGTTCCCCTGATGCTTTAATACTTGTTAAATATGACATTTTTATTTCAGTTCATAATAAGAGGATGCTTTTGTGCAGCTCAGAGAAAGAAGAAAAACTAATGTATAACTGCCAGCATCTAAGATTAGAAATCAGATTCTTTTATTAAATCTTGGCTTTTTCACTGACTTCAGTCTTAAAACTGTTCATCTACACTGTTGCATCTCACAAAGATAGAATATGTTCATTTTTGAAAAATGCTTTGTGAAGCATTCAATGTCTAGCCTGGAATGAAATGTCTTTAATGGTTATTTGAGCTTCAGAATAGCTGTGTTTGAACACAATACACCACAGAGGTGAAATGGAGGAGAAAGAGAGTGAGCAGGAAATACAGTGTTCTCTGTAAAAGTGTATGTTCTTAGGTCATACTATCTTTGCTTTTGTATAGAAATATTTGTTTCTCCTTTCTTTTTTTCCTGTCCCATTTTAGAGATGCAGTGAAGCAAGAAGAGAGGATTGCAGGGGTAGGGAGCAGGCAGAGAACAACAGTGTATTTATACCTGGTTCTGTAAGGAGGCTGTGGATGTGGGTTCAAACAGATCCAATTTCATTTTTAAATAGGATCTGGGGCAATGATACTCTCTGTACTCTCTCTGATATGAAAGTCATCCTTTGTCAGAAGATGCCTTTTCAAGTGAGACAGATGGTGTGAGATGAACTGCGTGGAAAAAGTGTTTGCGCTCTCTCACCACGCTGAGAAGGATTGCACCTAAGGTACAATGCTGCTGAAATTTTTGAGGTGGCAGAACCTAAAGTAACCTTCTAAATAGGTCCACGATTTTGCTTGCTTGGAATAACAATTACTAACTGAAATTTCTACTGCAGTTTTTTTTTTCTTCTGCATGCTACTGGAATAATTCAATTAACAATTTCTTATTTTATATAAGTGATTTTATAAATATTTTTCAGTTTTCACACTCCTCAGAAGCCTACAAGAAATTTGCATTAGGTCATGTAAGTAGACCTTCACAGGCCTTCTTTCATCTGATGTATTCTGCCAGACTCAGTACAAAGACCCAAACTGCATGCACAAAGTGTTGTATTGTCTTTACATTTTCCTCCAGTAATGACTATATTTACTGAGCAGGTATGGAAATGAGGTTTCTGCCTAGGTGATAACATTGGTGCTGAGACAGATATCAAGTGAATTCTTGCGTCTTCTCAGACAGAAACTGCATAAGAGATTTGCTGCATGATATATTTGTAAAATGAAATTATTTTTTCCTAGCATTAATTGATGTTCATGTAGTCAGGTGTAAATTTCTGGTGGGAAGAAAAGTCTCTATGTCTTTTCAGATAGGAGAGCAAGGCAGGAAGAAAGTGGGAAGGAGGATGGAAACAGAGACAATGAAATCCACTGGGCATCCCAGGTGATGCAAGATTTTCCTGGGGACCTTGTAACACATGAAGATGTTAGATGTTATTAGACTGAAAAGCATGACTAGAGGGAAAGACCAACCCTAGACAGATCGCACAAGGACAGATTTTTATCACCTCCCCTGTTGGAGTGGCTATCCTGTTCTTTCATTTGTTTAAATAACACATCTTAAATGCTGAAGATCTGAAAGCCTTTTCTGTGCTTTTGGACAGCTAACTTTCAAGAAAATATACAAACAAACATACTACAAAGCTTTGCATATTCAGGGTCACTCCCTCACTTGAAAGTTCAAGTTGCCATAAAAGTTTTCTTCATGTATTTTTACCTCCTTCTCCAATGTGACCACTTATGTGTGTTTTTGATCTACAAGAGCAATATCAATAACACTATAACTTAGAAATTAGAGTTTAACTCTATATCTAAGGCTGATTATCAGTTACTCAAGTTGTAGAAACTAGCTTTTTATAAAATAGTTGTTGAGAAACAACCATTATGCATTTCAAAGAGACCAGTAAAACTAATCCTGATTAAAAAATGTGTAGATGCTATCTGGAAAGCCAAATACCCCAAATAACACAATGACTGTCTTTTTTCCCAATCACACCTGGAATACTGCCTCGTAGTCATGAGAACAAAATGACTTTAAAATTAAGTTAATTTGATTAACCTACTTTTTTAGATTTACTGACTCACATTTTTTTTTACATCTTCACAGAGAATTAGAAAAAAGACAAGAAAAACTTCAGTTGTCACCAGGGACAGCAAGTTTCAAGGTCTTGTGGAAGATTATTTTATGCCCCATGAAAATGACCATACACTTG
This sequence comes from Penelope pileata, assembly GCA_013396635.1. NCBI lineage: Eukaryota > Metazoa > Chordata > Aves > Galliformes > Cracidae > Penelope > Penelope pileata. Next base: position 17,607 of record WBMW01001642.1, read on the forward strand.
TCCTCATGACTGGTTTTCTGTTAAAATAAGGAAGTATGATTTGAAGTGATTCATACATTAACTTCAGGCCTTAGTTTATTTGATCTAAATGAGCATCATGACCTGGACCTTTAGCACGAGAATACTGAAAGCACAAGGCCCACAGGACTTACTAACCACTCCTGCCAGTTACAAGAACTATGCATATTGAAGTGATGGAGGCAATTGTCCATAATACAGTGTCTTTTCATCTCTGAAGTGGCAGTCTTAATATGAAGTGCATTGCACTGTCAATATTTTAACATTTATCTTCCTTATTGTAAAATCAGTAGCTTAACATGAGCTAATTACTCTCAGCATTAAGTTACAAATGTACTTCTCTATTGGCATGGAGACAAAAAGAAAACACAAGACAACATAGATTGTTTATTAACATGAGTGTTATCAAATCAGTTTTTTCTCCTAGCAGTGAAAAACTTTTTGAAGTGTTTGTACAAGCAGCTTGAAACTATAAAGAAATGAGCCAAATTAAATAGTTACGATAATGATTCAAACTTAAGTAAAGTCTGTCATCTAGCATGTCTCTGTTATTTGACTTTATTAATACACATCCTTTTATTATCTCCTGGTGACTGTTAAGGTATATGTAACCATGTGTAGGCAAAATATATTCCCTTAAATAAATCTGTAGCAGGTGGATAATGGAAAAATTGGTATAATATTAAACACCAAATGGAAAGATTTTACAAGTGAAGGCAAAAATATTTTGTCCAACTGCCACTTTTTATTTCATTCTACTAAACAACACTAGTAGGATGCCCTTTACTAGTCACTGTTAGAAGTAATTACAAGAAGGAAGCTAAAGAACGTCATCAAAGAAGAAACTTGTCATTTCCAGATAATAAGACAGTATTTTATTTTTAATTTGTACCATAGTGCTGCCTGCAATCTCCAACCAATATGGAAATTTAATTATGCTAGGAGCATAAGGAACAAGCACAAAGGAGATGCAGTCACTGCCCTAGAAAGCCTAAGCAGTGTAAGCAGAGAAGACAGAAAATCTACACTCATATGCTTCTTCTTGTGTGTTTTCATTGCTACCCATCCTTCTCTCCCCTCCCACTCTCCTCTCCAACTTTTTTTAAACAGAAACAGGATTTATTTTGACAATATGCCTTTCAAATACATCATTGTGATGAAACAGTGAACAACTCATAACACTGTGAACTGAAAGATATACAGAATTATCACATACCATCGCAGTAAGTAGGCAGCATCACAGCAAAATATTATTTCTTCCTACATATAGTATTATTTTATTTGATTATATTGTGGTTTGAGCTGGCAGACCTAACACACCACACAGCCTTTCGCTCACCTACCCCCTTCTCCCAGCTGGGATGGGGGAAGAGAATCAGAAAAAAAATGTAGAGCTCATGAGTTGAGATAAAACTACTTACTAAGGCAGAAAAGGAAAATACAATAAAATAACAGTAATGACAATCATATACAGAACAAGTGATGCACAAAGCAATTGCTCACTACTGGGCAATCAATGTCCAGTCAATCCCCAAGGAGCAGCCCCTCTCGGCTAAATCCCCTTCCTAATATTACATAATGTCATATAATAAGGAATAACCCTTCGGTCAATTTGAGTCACCTGCCCTGTTCCTGTCCCCCCCCTCCAACTCTCTATGCACCCCCAACCCCTTAGCTGGCAAAGCAATACCAGAAGCTGGGAGACTGAAATGTTCTTGGCTCTGTTCAGTGCTGCTGGGTGTTATCAGATTTGTTTTTCTTCTGGAACAAAAACATAGCTTCATACCAGACACGATGAGAGAAAGTAACTTCTGTTTCAGCTAGAAACTAAAACAGGTTATATGAAAATCAGGATGCAGATATATTCAAAGCTATGATCACAAAGTTAATTTAGTTTAGCAGAAAAGATTATCCTTCTCCATTATGGATTTTCTCCCAGCTTTAAGTATGGATTCACCTCTACATATTGTTTCCCTCCCTTATGTTTAAGTCCAAGTACACCAGAAGAAAACAAACGATAGCATTCTTTAATTTTTTGTTACTTATTTTTCTAGTTGGTATGTAGGCTTTTTCAAAGCGCTGAAACACATCCAGAAAAACACCTCACAGATAACATCTCTCATTATAGAAATTGTGTATGTCTTATGTTTGTTTTAAGGAAATGTTGAGAATATTGAATTCTTCATTCCACAGGTGACTTGTTAATCACAGGAATACTCCTGGCTGCATGACTGACTACTAATGGGAATAAAATATTCACTATATGACTGTACAAAAGCAGTATTGCTGTAGATTTCTGCAAATTCATGGGAGCAGGGCTGTGCATAAATCTTGTCCATATATTTTACAAAATGGTTATAACTGAAGTAGTTTTCCATTAGCATAGTCTTTGTGACATCCTAGTAATACAACCGGAGATCAGGGTCAAATTCTTTTCCCCATTATGGAGATATAAAACAAGAGTAAGTGTCATTGAACTTTGAGAAAATTTAGTATACAGGAGAGCAGAATGGCTTTCCATCTTTACTAATGCACTCTGTGAAACAATCCTACCTGAATCCCATGCAGAATGTGTACTTGTGAAACAAAATATGCAAAGGATGCGCCTGTTGTGGCTAAAATTACAGGGATAAACACTGAGAATTCTTGTGGTAATTTAGATCACACTAAATTATTTCTCAAAAATATAAAGCTTAAGATATACACGGTGCCTAGCTGAACTGATTTAATGTCTTTTATACTTCTACAAAAGCTGAGGAATTTAAATCAATCACTAGGAAAACTAAGTAGATCAAGTGAGAAGCTTCCAGTTAGCTGTGCAATGCTTGACAGAAATGGAACAGCAGATAACAGCTTTTTCTTTATGCACATGAGGTTCTGTTGATGTCAACTGGATTTTATTCTGCATTGCTGCCCTGTTGCCTGGAGGAGCCCTACAGTCTTGAAGTAAATACGGTAACTTAAATCTTTATCACTGATCAGAATCCTGCCAGTCTATTATCAAGTTAATGGGGTCCTTTGTCAGATTACAAGTGAAGTTTTATCCAGATACTACCAGAAAACTAATGGGACAAACAAGGAATATGCAATGGGACAGTTCAGTCCACCCAGCCCATTATGAAAACTATTAAAACTTTGTTGTAATAAACTAATGGTAAAGAAAATTATTTCAAAGTTTATGTTCACATTCCAAAACTTATTAATAGGTCTACACCTATAGACTCAATTAGAAGCAAACTTACCTCATGCTAAACTGAATTGTTGCCTATTAAAAAATCTTCTTCCATACAATACAGTTCCTCATTGGAAACAATTATTAAACAATTGCAATATTTTCAATTCTGTTTGAAGAAGCAGTAAATTCATTTTACTGTATGTGATTGCATGTTCATACTGTTAAACTTATGTTTGGTGCTATTTTGATGGTTTTCTGTATTTTGTTTTCCCTTCTAGCATTTTACCAGGATGTCTACTGTGAAACTTACTAGCTGGATGTCACTGGCCTGTATGAATGAGAGTAAAGCAGCAGATTTGGTAAATCTGAATATACTAACTTCTGGAGTCATTGTTGACAGCTTTCTATTTTTTACTAGGTTCATTAATCAACAGCTGTTCAAGATCTGTATATTATTATTTTTGTTCAGGTAAGAAGGAAAGACTCAATGATCTCTGAAGTTCAGGAAGAAATTATCTGACAAATAATGAAGAAATTGCTGAGAAACTTTCGGATCTCTCTGTCTCATGTATCTTTCCTGAATCATTTGTCTAAACCAATACAAGTCTTTAGTAGTAGTTTCTTTCATCTACTAATTTTGAGGTTCATTTTTAGATCTTACTAGCTTTTGTTATCAGTCCCAGATAGCCTTCAATCTTCATGAATCATTCTCTTTGGCCAAACTTCTTTATGGGTTGATGTCCTTATTTGGAAAGTACAACCCTTCTAGCTAGACTTACAGAGTTTTGCTAGAGGACATATGGATTATAAAATACGAAATATTTAAATATTAAATGTTCCAAAGGAATCCTGAAGAAGTCCAGAAAGTATGATGGCCTAAATACCAAAAGAGTCATGGAGTTCAAGCATAAGGTTATTTATTGTTGCCCTACTGAAGTCAAACATGCTGAATTTTTATTTGTTGTTATTTTATTTATAATGATGCTAGTGTATCTGTACAACTTTTTCTGTTCGTTTGCCTCATTCATCTGGCTTATATGAAACCCAATCCCCCTTCTTTTTCAATAATTTGAAGAGCATGTAGATAAAATGAGAAATACGTACAGGAAGCTGTGTTTCATTTTGTCATATGTGACAAAGTCATCAATAGTTTGATTTATCTTTTTTGTGTGTGATGTCATGTGAAGAAGTAATAGAAAGCTTTATCAGCCATACATAGAACACTTCATATCTTTATCCACGGCTCCTTCAGCATAGTAAAATTCAATCATTCAGTAGCCAAACCCATTTACAAAGAATCTGTTTTAAGCCAAAATTTCTTGTTATTATTTCATTCTATTTTCATGAGCCTGGGCTTCAAAGTCATGTCTGGCACACAAACAAATCAGAACCTCTGTTGAAGGTTAGAAATCAGAGCTTTCTCCCCAAATTAAAATGAAAGAAAAATGGGGCAGGGGGGAAGGAAAGATTTGCGAAGGTTTGGGAAGGTCTGGGAAGGTTTGGGAAGGGAATGTCTGGGAAGGATTGGGAAGGGAAGGTTAGGGAAGGGAAGGGAAGGTTTGGGAAGGTTAGGGAAGGGAAGGTTAGGGAAGGGAAGGGAAGGTTNTGGATTTCCACAAATTTCAACAAATTTGAAATATTGACACTTAGATTGTTCTTCCTAAATATTAGTGACAGGCACATAGAGATATGTGTTAAGTAAAATGTGCACTGATGCAACATAGCTAAGAAAAACAAGGGAGTTGGAAAAACATAATCTTTTCTTGCTAACTGCACATTGAAGAACTATGTACAAAGGGTTAGAACACAAATTTGAATGCATAAAGTAAGCAGTTAGTCAAGCAAAAATCTTTTTATATATTGACTAAGAAACAGATGTACATATTACATTTAAAACTTGTCCTATATTCTTCATCAAGCATTGTTTGTATTACAGAAGAATGTAGTCTCAGTAACTAAGCTTCCCACTTTTATATACACCAACCATATATAAACATTCCCTTTTCTGATATATTCATAGCATCTGGAAAATTGTCCTCTGCCCTGATGAGTTCAGGCTGCAAATGAATAGGTGTTATGGTTTGACTTAGCAGATAGCTAAGTTCCACACAGTTATTCATTCACCCTCCCTCCTCCCCAAATGGGACGGGGGAGAGAAGTAGAGAGATATGCAGTAAAATGCGTGGGTTGAGATAAATGCTACTTACTAAAATAGTAAAGAGAACAAAAGAAATAACAGTATATATATATATATATATGTATATATATATACACAAAGAGGATATGCAGAGCAAGGGCTCACAGCCACTGGTGACCCTTCCTCCCGGCTAGTCCCTTCCATAACGAAGAGAACCCGGAAACCCAACAAACCAATCACATGATGTTATATGGTATGGAATAGCTCCTTGGTCAATTTGGGTCAGCTGCCCTGGTCCTGTCCCCTCCCAGTTCCCAGCTCCTTATGCCCCCCTTAACTATTTCACTGACAGAGGAATGCGGAAGTGAGTTATGTCCTCAGCTCCGTTCAACACTGCCAGGATGTTATCAGTATCTCTGAGGTACAAGATAAATTCATGCTAGACACTACGAGAAGCGTAACTTCTGTTAGAAACTAAGACAATAAGGAAGTCAAATAATGGAAAAAATAGAAGCATTTTTGACATTTTACAGTCAGGAAACCACGGAAGAAATATTTGCCCATTTGTCTACTCTGCACACAGATGTTACTGCCTTCAACACAGGGATTCAGGGTGAAAATGTCACAACAGATTGAGAAAGCTTTTTTTCCCAGTCCTCAGCCAGGGCTTGAAACAGAGCATCTATTCAGGTTACTAAGATCCCATTGGATGCTGTTTAATAATAAGGATTTTGTAGCAGAGGTGCTCTCTGAAACAGAAAAGGGGAAAAAAAGTCTACAGATTTTTCTTTATATGCGCTTTCTAGCTGTCGTCAAAGAGCAGTGATTCAAACCCTGTCAGCCATGGCTGCACTTGAACTAATGACTTAGAAGTGAAAAGACCCTACAGTCTATTGCTGATCTTCAGAGTCATCTGGGCTTTCAACCCTTTTTTAAAGCTATATTTACTGGGATCAGAACAGTTGCCCTTCTTAGAATAGATTTTATGCTGCAGCTCACTATCCAAAGTTCAATAGTCTTCCACTTATAGAAGAATAAGTCATAGCGTCCCTGTACAGTCACTATCTGAAAGCAGAGCAAATACTTAGCCATTCAAACAATATGATGTAATTAAAATGTCATCTGCCTATGTTAGGCATCTTAGCTGTCTAGGAATGCTTGTGTAAAGATAAGAGCCTTCTATTTTATCATACATATATTTCACTATTAGTATTTATTTATATTTTTGAAAAAAATATAAATTAAACTTAAAGAAATCTATTTACTAGATTACTAGTTACTGGAACACAAGAAACAGTTGGATTTAGAGAAAGAAATGAATACATAAGAGAATAAAAGACTATTTGCATCATGAGACAGTGTTGTGTTCATAACTGTTAACAGCCATTTTAGAAGGATAGTGCAAGTTTATTTCACAGGACATATGGAATATGCTTTTGTATTTTCTGTCTTCTGAAATTCAGAACAACTATGCATGCTTCTGGAGTATTTGAAATTGACACTAGCTGTTACAAGCTGTTTTAAGAGACTCTCCTTATATTGTGGCCTGCATATCTGTTTTAAAAGTCATACTGCCTCTTTTCAAATGCACGTATATGTGCTTGAGCAGTGTGCGTCCATGCGTGACCACTCACAAGTCCAATTTCTGAATTCAGATGCTGGAATTCCACATAAATCAGAGCATAGGTGAAGAGATTGCTTGCATATGTTCGCACAGCTTTTCTATAGTAGGAAAACAGTGGACAGAAATAGTTTTGATGCACATAGCAGTAAAAGAGTTTCAATGCACAGCATCAAAAAACAGCTTAAATATCATACATCCAATTCATATTGTTATGTCAACACAGAAAGAGAAATACTTTCTAATCTCTAATAGCTATAACAGAAACATGCTGTCATAATGAAAAGTTGCATGAAGAGGAAAAGTAGAATTGCCTTCCAGCAGTGTGAGCAGTCCCTCGGCATAAGCATGCCTCAGCTTCTGGAAATATCCAATTCTTACCTGGCATGTAGTAGATTCTGTAGTCTTAGCTTAGCTGACAGCAGTCCTGTATCATACTAACATGCTGTCATTTTATTTGAACACTTGTTTCCATGGTCATAACTGATATTTATCCTTACTTAAGTTTGACAGACACCTAGAAAAAAGCTGCAGTTGCTAAGTGTTATCACAGCAATTGCTCTTCTCTTCTAGTAAGTACACTAACATATTGTGTTGGAGCACTGCTCGTTTGAGGGTTGGAGAAAGTTGCCAGAATCAAGAAAGTGCAAACAAAGCCAGAAGAAATTTTTTGTTTGTTTGTGTGTTTCCTACTGTATCCAGCTTTCACAGTATCACTACATTGATAGCCTGAGTAGCTTAAATTGGTGTGAAAGTCAGAGTAGCCAGTCATAACCTCAGTGTAAGCATTTTTTGGGCTTACATGCGGTGTCCTTTCTTTTTGTCCCTAGAGAGGTGCAGCAGCTGTAAGTCTTTTACTTGGAAAAGACTAGGACTATTTCCCAGTTCTCTGTGAGAGATTTTGTCTGCTCTTCACAAAGAATAATGAAAAAGGAACTGGAGAATAATCATCACGCTACTTCATTTATGTGTTCTCCATGATGTACAATCCTGAGTCTTAACGGAGCCTACTTTCTAACCTATGTCTTCATCTTGGTGAACTGGACAAGATTTATACTTTCAAATCCTGCTCAGAGCTTCTCTGTTTGGGTGAAAAGGAGTAATTTACAAATAAGACCTAGAATTACCTCTGCAGTGAAGTTGTATGTTTGCTAGGAAAATCAACAAGAGAGTAAGTTTTTGTGCCAGCTGCACCCTTAAGTAGTTTCAAAAATGTACTTTCTATAAATATCTCTTAATAGAAACAATTATTATTGTTTCTTCTTCATCTTTTCTTTTTTTTTTTTTTTTCTTTCCCTGAGCAATTTTCAGCCTTGGGAGTTTTTAGTCACTTACAAAGCATTTTAGGGCTCTAACTCTTATATATGAAAGCTTATTCAGCTGGAAAAAAATCTATTTGCAACTACAGTTCTTCTAAGAGTCACATCAATGAGTTCCTGTGCATGGATGTCTTCACATCGAGACAGCAGCTACACTCCAGAAATTTGATTTTCATAAAGAGGCAGGAAATTTCTAGAAATTTTAAAATTCACTTCCATGGTAAACAAACAAACATTAAATAATAGTAACCAAGTTATGATTATCTTTACTGTGAGAGTGACAGAGCACTGGAACAGGCTCGCCAGAGATGTTTTGGAGTCTCCTTCTCTGGAGATATTCAAGACTCGCCTGGATGCTTTCCTGAGCAACCTGTGTAGGTAACCTACTTTTAGCAGGGGGTGGACTAGATGTTCCCCAGAGGTCCCTTCCAACTCCTATGATTCTATGATTCTGTAATAATTCATATATTCAAAGTCAATTCTAAGCTGTTTGTGTTTGTAGGCTAAGTGGTTGCTTCTGTTTCTTAGAAAATGGATGCGACCAAGAGGATCGTTTTCGTGCTTTAAAATATGTGCTGTTTAAAACCACTTAAATATAAAGACTAGAAATTCCTAAGGACTTTTAAAACACTGAATGCAGATATAATACTCCTCACAACACTAAGTTCTTTTGGGGTCTCAAAACCTTGCTATTCTGAGTGAATATATCATGATATATAAAAATGTGTAAAAAAGCCTTCTACAGTTTCTGGGAATCTTTAGAGCAGACGATCTATACCTACCTAATCATAGGGAGACAAGAAGACACAAATGCATTCAGAGTCACATCTACACTGGTGAAATTCTTTTTAAGTTATAGAGCAAACATTCTCACTTGTTTGTTCACACAAGTACTTTGAGACTAATCTTAGACTACAATAATAAAAGAGAGTACATGGGGAGAAATAATTTACTGAGTCAATTCTTAACGTGTGATGGAAGTCAGAAGCTTCATTTCAGATAGCTTTAGCAGATATCCTGTTGCTTAACACAATTTCGTTTTAGGAAGCTGAACTTAAATTACTTTTTAAAGCTGATTTTATACAACATCTTTGATATTTTGTGGACGTGAAATTTTATGAGAACTGCAAATGTCACAAAAGACAGGCAAGGAATAATTTTTGGATGAAAAGTGTTGCTGGTATCAAGGTAAAATTCATAATACTGAATATTAAAACTTATTCATACTTCCATTTCTCATTGCATTACACCAAGTTCCTTAGCAGTTTGGTTAGACTACTAAAACATTATTAACAGTATCAAAAATATTATTTTTTGAATATTTAAGTGCTCTTTTATTCTTTTCTTTTATAGCCTTATGACATATTCTGCAGAGCATTTCTGGGGATTTGCCAGCTAAATTAAAGCAAATAAATTTATATATAGACTCAGGACGGACCTACAGTTTCTAAAAATGAATGCAACAGGGAATGAAAAAAGACAAAGAAGGAAAGAGGCGCATTGTCAGAAAAAAAGCCAAAGAAACTCTTTTAAATACGTCTTTTTAAATTTATGTGTTTGGAAATTAGTTGGAAACTGTACCTACATAAGGCCAAAGAGAAGAATGAAGTTGCAAGTACTTAAAGATGTTGTGCAATTCTGTGAGAAGCTTCTGACAATTGAAATAGTGAAAAATAACGTAAGAAAACACTACCATGTTGCGACGCAAAGGCTCGGACAAACACTAAACAACCAATATGATCAAGTGAATGCCAATTTATTGCAGCTCACACAGATTCTTTTATAATTATTTGTTATCTTGCAAGAGACACACGACTATTAGTGATTGATTAAAGACAGTGAAACACACGTTAGCAGTCCATTTCTAATTGGTTGTTGACAGCTGTTGGGAAGTGAAATGTTATTGAGAAAACTGTTCCTGTTATCGCATTCGGGAGTCGTTCTTATTTCAGGATGTTCTTATTTTTGGCTGTTTTCTGACCTTGTCTTTGGCACGTACCTCGGATCCTGACTTTATCTTCTGCACGCACCCCGGCATTGTATTCATACCAATCATCTCTGCTTAGATTTCTGCATTGTCTATAATTGCTGGATTGCTCACATGTCCATTGTTGTACAAAAATTCTCCCACACTATCAAACAATCCTTTAGGGATAAACCAATCTCTGTCTTTCAAATTTTCTGATAAAATTGGATTGGTGCTTGATTTTACTACCTTCTTTGGACATACATAATTTTAAAAGTAATAAACAGATAATAATATAAAATAAGGATTTTATGATATTTTTTTCTATCATTATACTTATAAAGCTACCCTGAGATATGCTATTGTTAAATTTGGATTCTGGCCAAACAAACAAGTTAACAAAACAAATAGATTATCACAACTTTTTGTAGAAGTCGCTTGTATGAATGTCAAATATATACAAAAAGTCATTTGTACAAAGGGCCACAAAGATGATAAAGGGTGTGGAGCATCTCCCTTATAAGGAGAGGCTTGGCAATCTGATTCTGTGCAGCCTTGAGAAAAGAAGGCTGAGAGGAGATCTGGTCAATGTGTACAAATATCTAAAGTGTGGAGGCAAATGGGCGTGGGCAATCTCTTTTCAGTGATCTGTGGGAACAGGTCGAGGGGAAATGGCCTATAACTAGAGCATAGGAAGTTCTGCACCAGTATGTGGAAGAACTTCTTCATGGTGTGGGTGACAGAGCTCTGTAACAGGCTGCCCAGGGAGGTTGTGGAGTCTGCTTCCCTGGAGATATTCAAGACATGTCTGGACGCCTACCTGTGCAACCTGCACTAGGGAACCTGCTTTGGCAGGGGGGTTGGACTGGATGATCTCTAGAGGTCCCTTCCAACTCCTACAATTCTGTGATTCTGTGACTCTGTGATTCTGTACCATTAATATGGCAGACAACAGAAATCTGTTTTACTATGAGGTTTGGGGAAAGTTATATTTCACATTAATGTTATATATTTTTTTGAGTTAAAATTGTTTTCCACATTGTCAGACTTCCCTGAATAATTTCAAATGCATGTTATTTTAACTGTTTTAAACATTCGGAATTCTCAAAACAAACTATATGCACCACAGTGAAACAGCTCCGGAGGTTTTTATAATATTATATATGACACAAAGTCAGGAACAAGGGCAAACACTGGCCACATAAGTAGTGTGTGCTCAAGAGGAATGAGACAACATTAGTGGATCTCCAACCATTACATGTTGTAGGAAATTTAAACGCTCACAGCACTCTGCACTTGGCCTTGTAAAATTTTATAAGGTTCCTCTCTCCTCAACTGTCCAGCCTGCTCAGGTCTCACTGAATGGCAGCACAGCTTTCTGGTGTCTCTTCCACTGCTCCAAGTTTTGTATCATCAGCAAGCTTGATGAGGGTGAACTTATCCCTTTATCCAGGTCACTGACGGAAATGTTAAACAAGATCGTATGCGGTACAAGCTCCTGGGGAAGACTGCTAGCTACAGGCCTCCAAATAGACTCTGAAGTGCTAATCACAATCCTCGAAGCTCTGATGGTCAGCCACTTCTCAATTTACCTCAATGTCTGCTCATCTATCCCACACTTTTTCAGGTTTCCAATGAGGATGTTGTGGGAGAGATTGTCAAAAGCCTTGCTGAAGTTAAGGGGTACACAACAGTCACTTCTCTCCCCTCATTCTCTGTTGTGGTTTGAGTCAGCAGGCCTTAAAACACCACACAGACTTTTGCTCATGCCCCCTCCCCTCCCAGCTGGAATGGAGGAGAGAATCAAGAAAAAAAAGTAGAGCTCATGAGTTGAGATAAAAGTATTTACTAACAGAAAAGAAAAATAGAATAAAATAACAGTAATGATGATCATATACAGAACAAGTGATGCACAAAGAAACAGCTCACCACCCAGCAACCAATGCCCAGCTAGTGCCCGAGCAAGGGTACCTCCCTGTCTGACTCTCCTTCCTTATATTACATGATGTCATATGATATGGAATATCCCTTTGGTCAGTTTAGGTCGGATGTCCTGTTCCTGTCCCCTCCCAGCTCACTGTGCCCCCTACAAACCCTCCACTGGCAGAGCAATAGATGAAGTGGAGAGACTGAAATGTCCTTGGCTCTGTTCAATGCTGCCCAGTAGCAAGTATGTTATCAATTTTGTTTTTATTCTAGAACCAAAGCATAGCCTCATACCAGACAACATGCTAAAGGCAACTTCTATCTCAGCTAGAAAGTAAGAGACCAGTGATGGCAACTTTTCCACTTCCTTCTACCACATTTTCCAATGCCTATATGCTAAGAATAAGAAATTCTTCCTGATATCTAAGCTAAACCTCCCCTGACACAACTTGAGACTATTCCTTGTGTTCTTTCACTTGTCACCTGAGAAAAGAGACCAACATTCACTTTGCTACTACTTCCTTTCAGGTGATTGTAGAGAGAAATACAGTCTGCCTTCAGCTTCCTTTTCACAAGACAAAACAACATTAGTTCCCTTCTTCAGGATTTCATGGTAAAAAAGTTTCTGTGACAGACTCTACTTAAAATATCTGAAAAATATTGGAACCAAGTGCTTAAAATGATACAATAACATCAATTATAGGTCCATTAATGTTACCCATGTGTCTCGCTCCAGTTATCAGAGCAAGAGGAGGTTCTTTTATGTACCTGGAGAGTGATTAAGACACAAACAAGGTCAAATGTTGTCCAACCAGTTTAATGCAAATTCTAGTCAGCGAGGGTGATGAGGATGAGAAGGCAGGCAATAGTAAAAAGATAGGAAATAAGAGCAAGGGTTACTTATAAAAAACAGGGACAGTCACCACCATGGATCCTGTGCCATTATATCAGTCCGGGAATACCCTCAGGCCTGTGTGGGAGCAAGAGCACAGGGGGAACAACAGCAAGCAGACATCAGGCCATCAGGTAGCAGGCAGTAGGCACCAGAAGAAGCAGGAGTAGGCCTCAGGCAGCAGAACAGCAAAGCCTCAGGTCTCAGGCAGCTGGTATCATTCCCTAGTAAGAGAGGTCTTTTTATTCTCTTCTTCTGCCAAGGTGGCATTCCAGAGCACCTAGGTAAATATCACATGCAGCACCTATGGTCACGTATGCGCATGCACGGACATGCATATCTCCTGTCAGTGGTTGCCGCCTTCAAGGCACCCCCACGAGAGGCTGCTCGATGGCTGTTTATTGCCTGCTTATCTCTCCTTGCCCCTGGTCTGCAAGCCTTCAGACAACGTCCATAGGCCTTCATGCAAACTTTGAGACAGAGTTCTCACAGCAAACTTTGAGACAGAAAGTTCAGAAGTGGTCTCTCACACTTAGGATAAATATAAATTCTATTACGCTACTAAGGGCAGCATGCATTGAATCGAACCTTGGATCCATGTATGAGAGAATGAAATTGCAGAAAATTAAAAATATATAAATGTTGTTGGATTTTTTTTATCATCTGTGGATATTGTAGTGAAACAAAACTGAAACTAGTCAATCTAGTATAGTGAAACTGAAAACTACTCAACCGGTTTTAAAATTTTGTGAATTTTCATCTCTGCCTGAATTTCATTCAAAAAAATACTCAGTAAATGTTGTTGTTCTTAAACAAATTCTAACATGTTCATAAAAGAGATGAAACTGTGTAGTATCAATGGCTCCCAGGTATGGAACAACCTGCTCCTTTTGAACAGTGCGGTTGGGTTTCACTGAATTAATTTACTTTACTCCAGAGGACCGCTTGCTTGTATGACAACACTGAATGATTCTAGGCTGTTGACGCGTTCTTAAAATCTTCAGCTACTTTGTTTAATCTTACTGTAATATTTGAGGGAAATTTAACACCACAAGATGAATGTGTCTACCCAGCAATATTCACTACTCATTGTCATCTAAATTCTTTGTTTTCCGGATATGAACATGTGCATAGCCCTCTCCCTGTGCACATGTATTCCCTCAGCATGGGCGTCCAACCTTTTGACTTGCCTGGGCGGCATTGAGTGAATTGTTTTGGTCTGCATATAAAATACATAAGACAGTTAGTGTATATAAACAACAAAACTTACTTTGTTTTTTAATATCTCTTATTATAACATTAAAAAGAGCAACAAAAGCATAAAACTAGTGGGATATTTGAGTTTGTTTTAGTAAAACTAATGCATCAGTCTGGTTCAACGGAAGCAGTTGCAATTCTTAGTGAGTTCTCAAGCTGCTCATTATTGTTGATGAAATTTTACTTCTTGTGCTTCATCCTTGAAAATAGATGTTCACAAATGCATGCAGAAGTTCACAAAAAGCAACAACATGAATAAGGTGTGATCATGAAGCAAGGGATGTTTTTCTCTGGTAACATGGGTCTTAAAATGTCTAGTAAAGAGACATGATCAAATTTTTGAGTTGAATATCTGATTGCAACTATATGTATTTAATTTAAAAATTCAGAGGTGATGTAGTTATGTCAACTGAAAATGGAGTTGCAGAAACCTATTCTCAAATTCCCTTATCAAAATGGAAAGCAAGGTTGCACATTTTTTGCTGCTCACAGGACTGTGTTTAGCCAACATATCAAAATGCATAAAAATATTGGTCATAACTTCAGTTATCACTGCACTGCACCCTCCCATTGCCTTGGCTTCTAGACAGTACACCAACAGCTTGGTTGTTGCTGAGTGATGAATGCACACCAGGGGCTGAGCTGGGCCACTTGTCAGGAAAGAACCATTACCATAATAGCATGGTTTCACAATCCAATGTCACTTTATCATGACTTGGTCCTATAATTCTTGGGAGCAGAATTAAGCTTAAAACGAAGTCAAGTGCCTAAATAGAAGAAACTTTACTAACGAAGGGATGGATTCGTGATAGGGGAAGAATGGGGAAAAGGGAAGGAAAAAGGGAGTGTCTGCTGTTATCGACGACACTGTTACCGATGGAATGAATTCACAACGAAGGAGGGGAGGATAACAGAAAAAGGAAGGGAAATGGGAGAGCTTGCTGTTACCAGAGACGGTGGTGCAGTTCAGGGGGGGACAAGGGAGGCGCCATTCCTCTACTCGTGGTGTCATGTGGCTCCTTGCAGCTTTCTCTCACGATGCTCGCTCTCTCTCTCAGTCTCCACTGCTCTCTCACTGTCCTCCCTCTCGCTCTCGCTGTTCTCCTGCTCTCACCGCTGTCCCTCTTTGCTTTCCCCATTCTCCCACCAGTTGCACCCCTTTTTATCGTATCGCCCTGTCCCCCACTCGGGGGTGAGGCGCATGCCCAGTGTGTGTGTCTAGGGGGCTCTGGATAGTTCTCGAAGGGGCTTGGGTGCTGCTGGATGGCTCCAGGGTGCAGGCTCCTGATTGGTGGAACTTCTGATTTGTGGGCACTGTCCAGTTGCCAGGGTAGTAAGATGGCAAAGTCCTGCACCCTTCCCGCTGCCAATGTTGAGACATATCTCTACTTAGTCTCACACGTGGTTGCAGGAGCTGTGCTGCAGTACAAGCTGTGCAGAGCTGCATGTGGCCTGCAGGCTGTGGGTTGAACATATATGCCCTTGAGGAACTTAGTTCTTAGTATAAAGAACTAGTGATCTCTTCTGGAGGTGGACTAGAAACATATGCAGTGCTCTGGAGCAGACGAATCCCATTTAGTAACCTGTTTTAAATCATTGGGTTGCAGAGAGAAAAGAAAAAGAGGAGTAAGCTGTACCTTTGTACAGAGCAGTACATACCCTTTAGGCTGGACTTTCAATTCATTTAATGAGAGTTCTCATATAGCTTTTATACAAGCAGGAGCAAATTCATGCTGCCATTTACCAAGTCAATAAGCAAAATAATGTGACAAGAACTCAAAGCATGTATATTGTGCATGTCTCAGCCCCATGAACAGATAGATTTTATCATTGGTGCTGTAGCAATGGTGGATGATGTTCGCTCCACAGCTATGTTCCTAGCCTAATGTAAGATTTTTCTTGATCTCAGTTGTTTCTATCAATGGTAATGAAACCTAAATACATGTTTTTACTTTAATGAACTCAGAGGTATGAAGTGAAGATTGCAGGAATTAGAATTTTGCTTAGAGATCTTGGAAAAATTATTTTAATTGAATAGCCAAGAATTAAAGATTTCTAATCAATAAGCCAGAAAAAAAATAGCGTCAATTTCTGAAATACCTATTTAGGGGTGCAGATGACGGGCTTTTCTTCCCACTTCTTCTCTTCTTGGAGATTTCTAAGACATCTTTTATTGAAAGCAAAATGGCATCCAGAGACATAACTCTAAAAAGGAAAATAGGATAAAAAGATACACTGTTGCCTCTCTAAAATATTTCCTTTTGCTGAGGTAGTACTAATTCACATTTTATATGGAAGTGTTCAGATAAACCCAATCTGCATCAGGTGATATGTTGAAAGGAACCAAGACCATGTACACTGGAGAACGTCAGTAGATTTAGTGATTTTAATCTACCTACCTACCTACCTACTTACCTACCTACCTACCTACCTACCTACCTACCTACCTACCTACCTACCTACCTACCTACCTACCTATCTATCTAATCTATCTATCTATCTAGTTATCTATCACCTCTTTCTTTGAGCATAAGATGTCATCATAAATAAATTACTTGTATTTTATGCAAAAACAAAACCACAAGCGCAGATGCGTGTAACTTCCGTACTGTTGATAATTTATATTTTATTTTCCATTCCTACTATCCTTGAATAGACTTTTTTCCCCTTATTTTAAAAATACTATGGAGATATCTTGACTTTTCAGTTTTGTTTTAAAATCAGCTATACCTACTCAGCTGGTGCCGAGTGAAAACCTCTTGCTTCTACAGCTTATGTGTTTTAATGACTTACAGCATCCTCCTGTTTACAAACTACCTGCTGAAAGCTAAGAAAAAAGAACTAGAAATTAACAAAAGAAGAATATTTTGGTATTATTATGTATGCTAATGGAAGAGATTATGGCTGTGATATCTGTGGAAATAGTCATTGCTGGAAATAAATGTGTTATCTATGCTTTCATCCTGCAATCAAAGGGAAGAACAAGGGACTGCCTAGAAATGGTACACTGCAATTGAAGGATAGAAAGACAAAGTCACATAAAATGTTCTGAAATCTGGAGCCTCTCTTGGGCATTTATTAGACAATGAAGGAGAAAATGTAGACATGCACAGTCTGGAAGCAAACAAAAACAAGGAGGAAAAAGAAAAAAAAAAAACAAAAAAGGGATTTTCTCACACTAATGTAAAAATGTTTTTTTTTTTTTGTAAATGCATATCTGTGTGTACACGTATATCTGATTTTGGACTTGCCTGTTTGCTGGAAAAACCCTTATTGGAAAGAAAAAGAAACCCTAAGACTAATAACAGCTTGGGATCTGTGTGTGTTTATGTGTTTAATATTCATATCATTAATATGATGTATGATATAATAATTCAAAATCACATCCTGAATGATGAACCATACACATTTTCATATGATATGTAATGTAATTAATTCTTCTTTGTCTTTGCCAGCATAATCATTGTCATTATATTCAGCATAATGTATGACTATAACCCATACAAACCAACTGCTAGTGATGGATAGTGAGATGCTTTTAATATAATGAAGCAAATTTTGGTAAGAAAAGTCACAGAACATCTATCCCTGTACAATGAAAACTCACTAGAGTAATCAAGAACAAAGCAGAAAAATATCACTCAGGCAATCAAATGGACAAATTGTTCATTCCAAGACATGTCTTTCTGTTCTCTTGTCTATTTTGTCCTGGATTTCACAATAACTTTCAAAATTCAACTAGATCAGGCTGCAAAGGTCCAGGTCTTCTAGTGTCTTTTATCAGCAGTGAAATGTTTATTTTATTTCATAATGATGGTGTTATCACATTGTTATAGAAATTTTTTCTCTGTTTTTGGCTTTAAAAAATGTTAATGAATACTAGAATTTTTGTAACGCATTCTCAGTATTAAAAATAAATTGATGATATCATAAAAAGTTTTGAACAGGTTGAATGATAGTTGTACTATTGAGAAATGGCTGGTCAGATGAAAACCCAATCTGGGAGGATTCCAGTTAACCAGGAATCTGTGATTGCTAAATGGTTGATGAATGAGTATTCCTGGAGTTATCAGCAGCCTGAGTGAAACTATCGTTTACATAGTTTTGGCTGCATGTTCTCCAATATAGCTCTTTGATATGATTTATCTGTGCAGATGACTCTGCTCGCCTTGTTCATGTACTGTGGGGTACCCAAAATCTTCACTGGGACACCTCATTCACTTTCTCTTTTGTTGTTTCTCATGAAGTACATAAATCTTAAACAGCCTTTTGCATTTGCAGATGTGAAAGCATTTTACAAAGAGCATGATCCTTCTCATCTGGGTAAATAAAAATAGATTAAATTACTTTTTCAAGGACAAAACCTACGGTAGTGAAGGAGATCATTTTCTCCCAAGTCCTCACTCCCGACTATTAATTTCTGTGGCAGAGTTAGTGTCAGTGCAACCAAATTTTGAAGCAGAAGTGATATTCTTTCCTTCTCCTCATCCTTCCATACTGTTCTGAAGGAAAAGTTTTCTTGCAATGTCCCCTGAGATCTGCATATTATCTTTGGTATCACCCAAGAATCTTTATTGTTTGACCTGTTTCAAGGTGGAAAGAGAGAACACTAAGGGAAAACCAAGTTTCCTTTCTAACTTCTAAAGCAATACTACATATATCTCAGGATTCACCCTTACCATACAGTGAGTTACATCACCTTACAACATGATATTGATAATCATTGATTGAGTAGAAGTATATAATTCAGCTGAAGAGTTCTGTTGACACAACAGCAGTTTGCCAGTGATTTCTGAATGAAAATTGAACATCTTACTTGAATTACAGTTTTGATATTAAACTTGGAACGGATTAGTGATAAAAATGATTGTACTTATTCAGAAAATAATTAAAAAATTAAATAAATTTAGGAAAATAAAGGGGAAAAAAAAGAGGAAAAAATCTATTAGTTGAGAACACACACAAGGACATATCCCAGATATTCTGAAGTTTCATGGCAGTAGTACCAGTTGAAAAATATTAAATATATGTAGTAATATTATTTAAAGGACAACAAGTTCATTTTGTGGCAGTTTTGAAGGTAGATTTCAATTTGAATAGGAGCACAACTTGAACGTATCTGAATCCACCATAAAATAATTATTGCAAGTGCTTACTTTCATAGCAGAATTGTCCAGTTCCATCTTAGATTTTTAGAGTAGTTTTTATAATAAAAATTTTCCTTTTTGTAGAATTTTGAACTCTGAATTGTTTAAAAATAATTATATACTCTAACAAACCAAAATGTTGTGGAACTTTAGGCTATTTCATAACACAGATCTTGTTTGACCGATAAGTCTTTTCTGTATAAAAAATAATGAATCATAGTATTTTTACCAATTTTAACTTAAGACCACTGATCCAATAAAGCAATCCTTCCCTAAAGATTCAGTGGCATAAAAAATAGAGGCAACTGTTCCTATGCAGGCTTGGGACTATAAGTACCTGAGAAATAACAATTATAATGAGGCAAGAATCTCACTTAACATAACTTAGTTTTTGTGTATTGATTTTACTTGGCAGTGTTCAGGAGCAGGTGAAGGCTGTAAGACTGTGTCTTGATTGCCTGCTACATTTCACTTTATGCTCTCTGTGCAGGGTTCAAGGCCTCTGAGTCAATCAGACTCTATCCCATATATTTCCTAGAAGGTAAGGGTCTCTGGAACTGTCCATGCAGGTGGAGTCTTACTGCTATATAGATCATGTCATAAAAGCCCAAGAGCTCAAAGTTCCTCTTGGGTCTAAAAATACAGCATTAGCCTTGGAGAACTGATGCAGTACAGAAGTTGTGTAGCCCCTCCTGGAACTTCCACAGAGTAGAGCAATTATTTAGTACTGAATTATTCAGTCATACACAACTACCACTAAATATTTGATGTATTCAGTCATGTGGCTTACCAAGTTCTTCTCATGTGTTATAAATATTGCATGAGAACATGAACAGGTAGTAACATAGGTGTTACAAAGAGACAAGAAACAGCAGGCTGAGGTAGTAATATTTACCTAATAAGGAAGCACTCTGTTACGTGCTCCTCACACGGCTATTCTGGGAGAAATTTCTGACTTGAAGGAAAAACTGTTTAGAAGAGTGTTGCTGGAAGCATCTGCATGAAACAACAAGAGGTACTACAAAGGCTGCTCCAAAACTAATGTCTCCTATTTTAGTATGTTGGCCCACCACTTCAGAAGCGGATGTTGGTGGTACAGAAGGAGAGGCTGAGGCTTCTGTTGCATTCTGTTGCTGTGCAACAATTGGCAGCAGAAGGTCAGTCCGACAGAATGAATTCTGACATGGACATGTGTATGGAACAAAGATGTGTCACTGAATTCCTTCATGCAAAAAAAAAAAAAAAAATCACCCTTTCACATTCATCTGAATGTTTATGGAGACCAAACAGTGGATGTGAGACAGTGGGTGATGCATTTAGCAGTGATGACAGCAACAGTTTGTCACCTCTCCTTGTACAGATTTTTACGACTACATGCAGGATCTTGTTCATTGCTGGTGAAAATGCCTAGCTAATGGTGGTGACTGTGTTGAAACACAGTGTTTTGTAGCTGAGATTTTCCAACTAGCATATATGGTCATAAGTAATTATTTCCCTTGCCACAAATGTGTTAAGCCAATAAAATGAATGACTATTAAGAAAGTCAAAGTTTAAACTAATTCCTACCTCTTCTCTGGTTACATACTATAAATAGAGCAAATCAATGACTTTTGCTTCTTATTTCATCTATTAATTCACATTTGTATGATAGCAATTTATGACAATAAGCCAGTGAGATCCTAGTTTTTAAAAATACTGTTGTTTTATTATTAATATATGTTGCCATGTGAATATTGTACCAGCTCCTATCTTATCTCTACATAAGATCCAACAGGTTGTATTGAATTGTTAAGCCAGAACTTATTGTATGAATGGTTTGAAATTACAATGAAACAAAAACAAATTGCAATGAACAAAAGGAAATTTTGTTTCTCAGATTGAAGGCCTGCTGTAGCTTTTTGTGCAAAAATAACATTGGCTTCATATGGTGAACAGAGTTCAGCTGACATTGGAATGAGAGAATCAGAAAAAGTGAAGTAATAAACAAGGAAAACTGCAGACCCCAGAGGTCAGACCAGCATGAGACAAACAGAAAATACAATACTGAAATCAAGGGTTAAAAAACAAACAAACAAACAAAAACGCTACTACACTCAAAGATTTAAAAATAGTTTTTATTGAAATCTATTAACCACACAGTAGCAACACCTCCTTGATCATCAACTGAATAAGAGGGCAGACTTCAAACAGAGTTTCATACTGAATATGAAGAGGTTTATATTGCTTTGCCAATGCTCTTCAAATCAAACAACAAATAAATAAATAAAAAGAGGGAGGGAATAGTAATTATCAAGAGGAAGTTCTTGAACTGTCGTTATATACTGAGTATATTATTGTAGAATTTGCTGCAGAAATCAGAGTCACAGAGTGATTTGGTCTGCCTGGTAGCTCTGGAGATTTTGCTTAGAATAGTCGGCTCCAGCAGATTGCTCAAGTTTATTTTCCAGGGGAGTTTTGATATCTCTCAGAAAGAAGACTCCTCAGTCTCTCAGGGCAACCTCTGCCAGCAGCTGTTAATAATCACAGCAGAAAATTATTGTTATTGTTTATATGGAATTTCCTCAATTTTGCTTTGTGTCTATTGCCTCTCATCCTGTTGTAGGACATTTCTGAGAAAAGCTTTTCTCTCTGTTCTTCATTTCCTCCAATACGGAAAAGGCAAATCATACCTCCTTTCCCAAACACCAGTAGAAATACTTCAAAGATGATGAATCAGGTCATTTCAATAATTTTTCCATAAATCATATTGAGGAGGCCCTTCTTTGTTTACATATTTTCATTTCCATGATCCTCCATACAATAAAGATACAAATGCCTCACAACATATTCTACAGTGTATGCAATAAATTTTTTCATTGTATAATTTTTAATATTTCTTGCTATATGACAGTAATTTGTTAGATTTAATTTTAAAATGAGGGAGGATCAACTTATTTAAACATAAAAATGAATAATAATTTTAATGTCTTACGGCTGGCCTTCAGTCAAAAGAATTACAGAAAGCCAAGTTTTGTAGTAGTATAGAGAATTGTCCCTGTGCCTGTAACATCAGAGACCCACACTCCTGGAGGAAGAGGTACTTTTATAGAGATTGTTTGTAGAAGTGTTTAGAACCCCTTGTTGTGGATGGCAGTAAAGGTCTTGACATCTGAAAAGGATCTGTACTGATTGAGGATCTTACTCATTAAATAGAGGATCTGTGGGAAAGGGTGAGCAGGCTGTGTGACATAATGGATGCGAAAAATAGATAAACCAGATTCCTGTCAAGATGCTGCAACTACACAGGTCTTAACCTCCAGCTGCACAGAGAAAGAATACAGGCAGCATCGGTGCTTCGTCAGGCTGGGAATGCAGATGCTTAGGATGACAAAGACTCCTCAGGGTCCTCACAGCAGGTGACAACAGGGAGCTCTGTCCAATAAAGCTTCTGAGCTGACTAGGGCTGAGAGGAAAAGGTCCTGAGTGTCCTGGTGAGCACCAAGTGTAACATGAGACAGCAATGTTTCCTTTGCAGTAAGAAGCACTAGCAGCATCCTGGGCTGCATTAGGTAGAGCATTGTGGGCAGGTCAAGAGAGGTGTTTCTTCACCTATGCTCCTCAGTGGTGAGACATATCTGGCATTCTGGGTCCAATTCTTGTCTCCCGAGTGCTGAAAAATTTAGACTACTACATGAAGAGAGACCCCAGAAAAGGCCACAAAGGTGATATAAGGAGAGGCTGAGAGGGTTGAAGGTGTTTAGCCTAGAGAAAGTTTATCTTCTCAGGTATATCTTCCTTTTCAGGCTTTGAATTTGTTCATTTTTGGTGTCTTTTTTTTTGTTGTAGTTGTCGTGGTGGGAGCTTTTGTACACTGCTTGTTTTGTTGAGGTTTTATTTTTAAGTAGGTAGTTTTAAGGTAGTTTTTTGAGGTCTTATTTTTGAGTAGGTAGTTTTATTTTTTAAGTAGGTAACAGAGTGAAGGAACTTGACAATATGAAATTAAAAAATGTTACCGATGTTTTTAAGAGCTTGAGCTAGTTTGGATACATCCAGTAAGAAGACTTATCATGTGGAACTGGAGAGATATCAAGTAATCAGCAAAACCAGGTTTTAGTTTGAGATCACACTGAGTAATCAGACTGATGTGCATTTCAGTTTATCCAAGTTACATATGATTCAATCTCATTTTTTCTGCCTCATGCTATAAGATAAAGTAAAGAAGCTAATAATTACATTTTCCAAAGTATACATAGAAGCCACACACTCACATTAATTTCTTCATTTCTTGTTCTCAACAATAAAATTGGTTGTGGAGCTTTAAATCCCAGCAGGGCTGCAGTGTAGCTTAAGGGAAGAAATGTATTCTGAGAGCAATGTGTTAATAAGATGACACTTTCCATACTCTCTTTCCAGCCTTCTTTACAAAAGGAGATATTCTCAGAAGCTGTCTGAATAGATTAGAAATGAATAATCTAAAGAATAATAATGCAACACCTAAGCCAGTGAAATAGATTAGGATGCTGCTTTTCTACAGTACTTATCTCTGTCCTGGTAGACACCATTTACAGTGATCCAAGGACAAAAATGTTGCATCTTTTGTTGTCTGAGAGGCTTATTTAAAAAAATAAAAATAAAAACTACTACAACATCCTTAAGGTGACATTTAACAAAACAGAACTCTTAACAGCACAATTTTCACACATTCTGTTCAGCTAATTTCTTCTGTGTTTGGAGCTTCAGACTGTAGCTCTTTCCTCTGCTTTACTTCTATAACCACTGTATACTGCTGCTACTAAGCTGTCTAATTTCCTCGCACAGAGTTCTAGTTTGGGAATGCAAAATAACACTCACTGACTGCACAGACATAGAAAGTCATATAGAATCATAGAGTCATATAATTGTTTGAGTTGAACAGAACCATTAAAGGTCATCTAGTCCATCTGGAGAGTTTTATTCAGTTCTGTTCTCCCTGCTACAAGAGATACATGGAGCTGATAGAAAGTTTCCAGCCAGGATGAAGGAGCTGGAGCTAACAAAGGTAATGAAGAGACTAGAGCATCTCCAGGCTGTTTAACCTGGAGATGAGATTGATCCGAGGGAAACTCATCAATGTACACAAATATCTTAAGGGAAGGTATAAGAAAGGTGGAACCAGGCTCCTTCTGATAGTTCCCAGCAACAGAGAAAGAGGAAATGGACACAAATTGGAACATAAGAGGTTCTGTCTGACCGTGAAGAAACAATTCTTTACTGTGAGGGTAATTGAGCGCTGGAACAGGTTGCCCAGAGACACTGTGGAGTCTTCCTCACTGGAAATATTCAAAAGCCATCTGGTTGTGGTTATTGGCAAGCAGCTCTAAGTGTTAGAGGAGTTGGACAGAATGACTGACAGAGGTTCTTTCAACGGTTCTATAGTTCTGTGATTCTGAAGCTTATCTTATTTCAAAACTGATTTTTTAAGGAAAAGACAAGGTATCACTTTTAGTAAAATGTAGTTTTTAGGCCATCTCTTCCTCTATTTGTCACCGTCTTACATAGCTCCTCTCATGCTTGTATCTGAATGACACAGCAAGAATTAAAATGCTTAGTCATAATAAAAATATCTTGAAATTTTGAAGCTAAACTGTAAATAATTTACCTACTATGTAAGAAAAAACCTCTGCAAACTCTCATTGTGATTTATTGTTTATTTGAACACTCCCAAGCTGATCTATAATTCTCTGACTTAAATTTTCATTCTTTTTGAAAGACAATTTAAGTACACTCATGATGAAGTAGAGAAAAGGGTAAATCTTGAAAACTACTTGAGATCTGAAGAGGACTAAAACAGTGAAGCTGTGTTTCATTTCATTAAGCTCTAAGCTGGCAGTTTTTCCATTTTTGTCTCAAACTTTGACATAAAGGGCATTAATTTTCTGTTAACAATTTATCTTGAGAATGATTTACCATAACTTTTAGTCTTTCTACGTAGCTTTCTAACCTTTTACTATTTTATACTTTGATTGGCAAATATTTAAATTCCATGCTCCATTGCTCAGACAGCTTGCAAACAGGAAAAGAATACAAGGACCAACTACTCTCAAGGAGCACATCAATCTAAAGGTCAAAGTGAAAGAATATTTCAGTGTTACTGCTTGAATATGAGTTGATCAAACTATGACATCTTAGACTAATGTGAAAGACAACTAACAAAAAATAAATGGTGAATCATTGGTTTATTCTTGTGACCTAGATGGTGGTGATACAAAGAATTGGAGCCCACTCTAGTGTCTTCTCCTTTTTCTGTAGCTTCTGACTAACAGTTGAGTATAATATTATGTAATATCAACTGTTCTTGTCAACATTATCTTTATTCTCTGCCCTCCTTTATTTTTATTTTTATTTTTATTTTTATTTTTATTTTTATTTTTTGTCTTACCTAAACTTACACTGTTATGTTTTTGCAGAAAGGATGCAGAAGGATGCACTTCTATTCTCAATATTCATAGCATCATAGCATCTTGATACAGATTATGTTCCTTGGACGCTCTAAGTTCAAAAACGGTTACTACAATTATAACAAAGCAGGTATTTACCGCAACCAGTCCCAGTCAAAAGTGGACATCCTTATTCCAGTCTCAAGCATTGTACTGAGTTTTCCTCTTAAAAAGATGGTACATATCTAAAATCAATTTGAAAAGCTAAAGGTAGCATTTTGTAGCTAGCATTGATAGTAGGGCTGGACTCATTATGTGGGCTCCAAAGACATCGTGTTACATTTCAGTTACTGATAAGAGCCTGAGCCAGGAAAGTCACAGAATCACAGAATTGCAGGGGTTGGAATGGACCTCAAGAGATCATCGAGTCCAACCCCCCTGCCAGAGCAGGTTCCCTACTGCAGGTTGCACAGGTAGGCATCCAGGCGGGTCTTGAATATCTCCAGGGAAGGAGACTCCACAACCTCCCTGGGCAGCCTGTTCCAGTGCTCCGTCCCCCGCACTGTGAAGAAGTTCTTCCGCATGTTGGTGCGGAACTTCCTGTGCTCCAGCTTAAGGCCATTGCCCCTTGTCCTGTCGAAACAGTCAAACTGAGGAACAACTGCAACATTAAACAGATATTTATGTACAAAAGATGATGGAAACATAAATCTTTCAGTTTCAAGCAACTGACCTCTCTTTTCAGTTCCTACCTGAATCTCTGTTTTCATAAAGATAGTATGTAATTTGCTTCTTAGTCATCTGCATTCAGGGGTCGTGGTTCTTAGATACTTCTGATCAGCCTGATTCATGTATAACATGTGTCTTTCAGATGTATCTAATACTACAGATAGACTTCGTTCTTCAGATTTCAAAGGCTACAGTCCATCTCACTCCTAGTAGTTTTATTCTCTTGCAACTGTATATTCTTTCTTTTCTTTCAGTGTATGTCTATGTTAAAATGTTGGGAGGGTAGCCAACTGCTCTGTAACAGATTAATAACCCAAGTGACAGTTTCCGTACTAAGTGGCTTTCGTATTACCATACNTTGTCACCGTCTTACATAGCTCCTCTCATGCTTGTATCTGAATGACACAGCAAGAATTAAAATGCTTAGTCATAATAAAAATATCTTGAAATTTTGAAGCTAAACTGTAAATAATTTACCTACTATGTAAGAAAAAACCTCTGCAAACTCTCATTGTGATTTATTGTTTATTTGAACACTCCCAAGCTGATCTATAATTCTCTGACTTAAATTTTCATTCTTTTTGAAAGACAATTTAAGTACACTCATGATGAAGTAGAGAAAAGGGTAAATCTTGAAAACTACTTGAGATCTGAAGAGGACTAAAACAGTGAAGCTGTGTTTCATTTCATTAAGCTCTAAGCTGGCAGTTTTTCCATTTTTGTCTCAAACTTTGACATAAAGGGCATTAATTTTCTGTTAACAATTTATCTTGAGAATGATTTACCATAACTTTTAGTCTTTCTACGTAGCTTTCTAACCTTTTACTATTTTATACTTTGATTGGCAAATATTTAAATTCCATGCTCCATTGCTCAGACAGCTTGCAAACAGGAAAAGAATACAAGGACCAACTACTCTCAAGGAGCACATCAATCTAAAGGTCAAAGTGAAAGAATATTTCAGTGTTACTGCTTGAATATGAGTTGATCAAACTATGACATCTTAGACTAATGTGAAAGACAACTAACAAAAAATAAATGGTGAATCATTGGTTTATTCTTGTGACCTAGATGGTGGTGATACAAAGAATTGGAGCCCACTCTAGTGTCTTCTCCTTTTTCTGTAGCTTCTGACTAACAGTTGAGTATAATATTATGTAATATCAACTGTTCTTGTCAACATTATCTTTATTCTCTGCCCTCCTTTATTTTTATTTTTATTTTTATTTTTATTTTTATTTTTATTTTTATTTTTATTTTTATTTTTATTTTTATTTTTATTTTTAT
>WBMW01001644.1:22081-50049 GCA_013396635.1 Penelope pileata
ATCAGCTGCTCGCTGCGAGGGACGGCGACACTGAGCCCGCAGCACCCCCCCGGGGCCCTCCCCTCCCCTCCCCTCCCCGGACAGCTGAGCTCCGGAGGGGCGGCAACGAGCACCGCAGCCCCCGCTGCCCCCGGCCCGGCGCGGCACGGCACTCACTAGGACATGTCGAGGAGCTGGTCCAGGTCCACCCCTCGGTAGGTGAATTTGCGGAAGGTTCTCTTCTTCTTCTGCTCCACCTCCGCCTGCAGCCAGNAGCTGCTCGCTGCGAGGGACGGCGACACTGAGCCCGCAGCACCCACCCGGGGCCCTCCCCTCCCCTCCCCTCCCCGGACAGCTNCCGAGGCCTACCCGAGCTCCGGCCGCGCCAGGCCCCGGGCCCGCCCGCCCGCCGCCATCCCGCCCCCGGCAGGGAAGAGGCTGCGCCGCCCTCGGCAGCAGCGGAGCCCCAGGCCCCGGGCGGCCGCCCCCGCGGAGGATGGAGCCCGATAAGGGTCGCCGACCCCAGGCCCGCACCCACCATCTTGGCCTGCTCTGCTCGGAAAGGGGCGGTCGCGCGCCGGAAGCGGCAGATCTCACGAGAGCGGAGGCGGGGCGGAAGGGCGCCAAATCCCGCTCCGCGCAGCATCGAACAGCACTTCCGCCCTTAGTGCCCTTAAAGGGGCCGCGCCCCGCAGGAGCGGAGGCAAGTGGAGAAGCCAAGCTCCTGCAGCAGCCTCAGCCCGGAGATCAGGGCAGGCAGGAGGAGCAGGAGAGGAGCCAGAACCCGAGGAGGACGGCTGCCATCCAGAAGCAGAACGTGGGTTTTGGACGCAGACAGCTTGCTTTCCAGTGGGTGGCACTGTGAAACTGTTCCTTTCCTGCTGGCCCGGGGCAGGGGGGGACCCAAAAGTCCAAACCAGTGTCACTGCACAGCTCCCTGGTGGCAGAGGCCAACGCCCGTCAGTCTCCCATCCAGGCAGCAGCCTTCAGCTTCCAGGGATGGATCTTCACCCGCTGCTGCCCGGTGCTTCCCAACACCTGTCCTGCTCTAGGCAGCACTGGGCTCCAAAGCCTCCTATCCAAGCTGAGCCTGACAGCAGGCAGAGTAACAACTTCAGCTCTGCTCCCATCCTGCGCCTCTTTGGAGCACCACAGTTCTCATCACACCATTATCCACGGTGCATTTCACAGAGCTGTGAGTTACAAAGCAAACCTCAGCGAGGAGGTCTGAGCAGTCCCACCACAGAGCTGCACACACCTGTGCAAAACCACCACTGCGTCCTGGCCTGGAAGCTGTGCACTTTGTGCTGGGGGAAGCAGCTGAACCAGAACTCAAAGCACCTGGAACTGGTACAACCCACACCAACGTGCAGCCACAAAACCCCTCGGAACTCAAAGCCCTTTAACTTCCACCAGTGCACTTCCCAATCCTGAAGCTGAGCTCTGTGAACCAACAGCAGCTCCCAGCACTGATGCACGCCCAGCTCTGCTCGTTGGAAGGCAACGAAGTGCTGCAGCCACTCCTCCACCCCCAGAGGAAGCAGCTGTGGGCTGCAGAGCTGCAGTTGGTGGCTGTCACCCTGCAGAGCTGCAGCAGCAGCGATGCTGTACACATGTCACTCCCCAGTGAGCAGCATCTGGCCAGGGATCTAAGGTAGCCCACAAACCCAGGGTTCACCCCACAGCAGCTGCAGGTCCACAGTGGAAAGTGTTCTGAATGAAAGCATCAGTGGGAGGCAGGGAGAAGGCACGGCGCATCCACAAAGAAATGAAGAATGTACCCTCTGAGTCAGCACTAACAAAAGCTCAGTTACCTCCCAACTTCAGAAGTGGGGAAAGCAGAGATGAGGGACATTTTCCTGGAGGTGAACAAATCTGCCAAACATTTAATGCACTTCTCAAAGCTTGTACGAATGCCTTTTGTTTTGTTTTTTGAAACAGTGCCTTGCAGACTGAAGGTCAGACCAACAGCAGCATTCAACCAAAGCCCATCGCTGCCACCAACATGCAAACGAGCCAGCACCCCCAGAGCACCCACAGCTCTGCTGCCATGCAAGCCAGCAGGTTTGGGGGACTTAGGCAACAGCCATTTGCCAAGCCCAGTCCAACCCAGGCCCCAGGAGCCAGCACAGCTTTCAGTCTCTACAAGCAATTTGGCAGAGCCACCCCAGCTCCTTCGCCAGCACAGCTGCTTCCCTCATGAGCAGGGTGAAAGCAGGGAGAACCCCAGGGTCCCACTGCCAGGAGCTGAACAGTCCACTGAGGCACAGCATAAGCCTGTACACTGAGGTCAACCTGCACACTGAGGTCAAGACAAGGTTTTCGAGGCTGCCAATTGATTTCTCATGAAAACGCAAATTCACAAGAAGCTTTTTTTGCAAAAAGAAAATAAATGGAGACAGGCTTGTGTTTCTAATCCAAATGTACTTCTCTTTATTCAAACCAGGGGTAATCACTGGTTAGTGCAAAATGCACCTAAACCTTTTGCCTGAGGGAAATCTACATCTTAACAAGGCCTCCGTTAACCCCTAATGAAATCCACAGAGGATTCGAAAGAGTTTGAAGCACAGATCGAACGCTGCACTTCGTAAGTGACTCTGTGCGTCAACAAGTCTGCACCTGCCTTGTTACCAGTTCTATACCATCAGGTAACAAAAGCAAAATACACTCAGTAGATTTCTTTTAACTCCCAGAGTTTCTGAACCATCCGCCCCACCGCTAATGTCAGGAGTAAGGGGGTTGCAGCTTACCCTCACTTCCAACAGTGCTAACGGAAACCCTGTTTTAAATTAAAAAATAAGCCAGCATACATAGTAGAAAATTTCTCTTAAAAATTTCACAATCTGTAAATGCATATATTTTTTTTTTTCTTTTAAACATAAAAGTTTACAATATACGGTAAAACAAAGGCTCAGGAAAAATAATTTCAAAAAAAAGAAACCTGAAGTTTTGAATTAAAGCTGAAGACATTTTTAAAACCCTGTAGTTTGAACCAGTGACATTTTCTTTATTTGTGCTGATGGGTTAGAGAAAGGAAAATATTTAAAAACTGCAGTCCAAACACCCACAGCTTTGCCTTCAGAAGCCATCTCCCCCACCCCCCCAAAAAAAATGTTGTTAGGTTTTTCTTCCATCAAGTATGTGATTGTCACAAGTTCAGAAGTCTGGGATTCCTGGGTTCAGCTGGTACCAGACATCCCGTGTGGACAGAATTCCCTGATTGCCAGCCCACGCTAGCGCCTGTAGGGGTGAAATCCTTGCACGTTATGGTTCTGTCCTCGTCCAAAACCACTTCCTCCTGCAGGTGGGCCACTTGATGGCTGCACCGAGGGGCCTCCGTAGGGAGGGGGCTGCTGGCTGGGATCAGAGAAACCTTGTCCAAAACCACTCAAGTCTTGTCCATACCCTGGGGAGAGGGGGGAAAAAGGCAGCAGAGTAAGCTTCCAGGATTGCTCTCGCACACGAAAAGAGCAGCAGAGGTGCAAATTCAGAGCCTGATGCTGTTCCCTCCCCACCCAGGCAGTCTCTGGAACACAAACACCTCAATCTAACAAAAGATACTCAGCTGCTTTCAGTTCCTAAAATTATCTACCTTCTGAGGCAGAAGAGCTAGGCCAAAAGCAGAACTGAACAGGTATGCAGAAATGGCAGGTTTCACTTCTGAGGTCATCTTACCCAGGCTAGTCACTAAAGCTGTCCCATTACTGCTGTTCAGAAGCTTCAAGTGGCTTGCTGGTAGGCTGGCAGTTCATTCTGGAGAGATTTTATTTTTTGTTTTGCTAAAAGCTAGCACTTGTCAGCGATGAAGATGCAGCAAGGAAGTCTTTCAGGTATCTCAGCTATTAAACTGGAGGAGCAGCAGCTGGTAAAGCAGGATCCCGAAGACTGTGACCATTCCACCCACTACCAACCTCATTATGGAACCTTTGGTCCCAAGTGGCTGCGAGAAAGAAGGGACAGGCTTCCCCTCAAACTCATTACAGGAACAGACTGAAGTCTATTTGTTGCAAGTTCAAGAAACAAAGTTTCACTTCAAAACCTGACCCCCCCCATTGCTGCTGCAGATGGTGACAGTTTCTAGCTCAGCTAAGACAGCAGCAGTAAGTGAACTGCACAGCCCTTCTCCCACACCTCCCCTAAACCACCAACCACATCAAAGTTCAGTTAGTTTTAAAGCTGAAAGCACACTGTCTCAGCTGCAGTGTACCACCAAGCATGCTGCAAGTTAACACTTATCCTTTTCTTCCTCAATCTGCAGAACCAAACCCTCCTCTCAGGCTCTCCTCCTGCTTGCACTGCAGCATCATCCACACCAAAGCCCAGGTTCACACCAGGTAGAACTTGGGAATGAGGAGAAAGGATGAAGACGAAAGAACTGCTGCAATTCTCAATAGGAGAGGCAACTAGATGTGAATTAAGAAGGCTGAGAAATGAAGAAATTTAATAATAAAAGTTCCCTTAATTAAATGCAGCTCTTAATCATAACAGCAGCATCAGTGCAAGCCTCTGCTATAAAGGATGGTATTAAGAATCCTAAGTACTCAGTATATATCTGCAGTTCTGCTTCTCCCTGTGCAGGCTTAAAGCAGGTTTAACTCTCTTAATCCAGAACAAAGTCTCTTAGCATGTCTTCAGTATTTCAATTTCAAGCCCTGCCTGTCTCTCAGGACTTGCTACCACTAATGAGACTTAAAGCACATCTACCACAAGGCTTCTATTAACCCAAAATGCTAATCCAGTCTTTTTTTCCCATACAAAGATAAGCAGACTACCAAAAATACAATTTGTTTGCCAAGGGGTGAGGCTCAGAATGAAAGAAGATCGAGTTATTCTCACCATCCAGTGAGAATACACTATCCAGGGGTACAGAATTCAGGGAGGGAAAACCACAGAGCTCAATTTGTTTATCACAAAGGAAGCCTACAGCATGAAGCTGAACAGCCAGGCAGCTCAGTACACATTGTCCTCCCTCACTTCCTCGATTCCTGCTGCAGCTGTGATACCCAGCGAGGTGCTGGTGCAAACACCATTCACCTGCCCTCTCAGAGGGCTCTGCTTTCTACATGAGCTGTGCCAACCCCTGTGGTTTTAACCTCTCACTTTTGAAACCTGAGCTCAGTTCAGTTACACAAGACAAAGCCTTGCCAATGCAGCAGCTTGGGAAGTGAATAGCAGCGTCATTTATACTTCAGTCATGAGTCTTCACTTCAGCCAAGCAATGAACACACAGAACTGTTTTGCCCCTATGTGCACAAGTAAACATTTGAGCCACGTTGTTCCCCCCACCCACTTAGAAGAGACCCTACAAGAAACACAGGTTAATTTCCCCAAGGCAGACACATCAAGAGCATTGGTTGTAAATAGGCACCACCTACCTAGATCTCTCACTGCTCAGCCTGACCATAAGAGTGTAAACAAAGTATTGGCGCGTAGCCTGAAGGGTCTTGAGAATAGGTACCCAGCCCTAGTAAGAAATGAGGAGACCAGGGTGACGAACCCCAAGACAGCCCTGTACAGAGATAATTTTGCAGGGTGAGGGAGACACACCCACGTTAATGTTTAATTTACTTGTGTTTACATTCATCCTAGCTGTAAACATAGCAGCATTTAAGATGCTGTCAAGCCAGGACAAATCTGAAAATGCCACAACGATTAGATAACTCAGTGCCTCTTTAAAGCCCATAAGCCTCACACATTTACGTAAATACATGCAGGGCAGCTAGACTGCCTATTGTACAGCAATGCTGCTAACTCGTTTGCAAACACCAAGAGCTGAAGCTCTTTACAAAGTTTAAAAGATTTTACATGTAGCTTTATGAGCAGGTGGATGGTTCTGTTGTACTACAGCACATTAAATACCTCTACCTCTGTTAGCACTTGTGCTCATAACAGTTTCCAGGCTAAAAAATGCTCGAGGTGAGACACTGCTGTCAGCTGTGCTTTAAACTAATCTCCTTCCTCCAGCTGCTGCACTACACACCTTTTTCTCCCTCCTTCCTCCCCACCCAGCACTAACTGCAAACATTTGAAATATTTCACTGGAAAACAGGTTTCCTCAAATACACAAATACACACACCCAACAGAGGGAACCCCCACAAATTTTCATCGTGTTGTAATACAGATTCTTCCTAGACTTCCAACACATCACAAGTATTGACTCCCCACTGAATATAAATCATTATGCATGGCTTTGTATTTTATCTGGTACAGTCCACCCCCCTTCAAAAAGAATCTGCAGAGAAGTTCTGGCAAGACAAGAAAACCTTCCTCCTGAGTCACAAGGGCAAAGCTTTCTGTGATAGCAACTGTGTTCATAACAAATGTAACAACATTTCTAGTTCAGCAACAGGAGAATATATGCTGGCTTTAGAAATGCTCCAGACAGGCTAATCTTCCTTCAGAGAATAATCTTAAACACATGGGCCTACTGCAAAAAGGTGACTTTAGAAGTGGAAAATGACCTTCAGAAAAATGACTGTGCCACAGACAGGTCTTAGGGACAGCGCTGCTCAAATGTAGGACTGAGTGAAATAACAACATGAAAATTCCCTCTCAGTTTCCACAGACAGGAACAGACATTTTAATCAGGAGCACAAGTGCCTATCTAGCTGTGGGGTTTTTTTTTGTTTTGTTTGATAGTACTGTCTGACTGTCTTAAAAGGTGTTACATCAATGTCCTTATCACCTACCTCAAACAGTTACTTATACAGCACAAATGAAGGCTGCCTAAGCATTTTATGCTTCTGACAAAACTGCAGCTTGTGATAGACAGGAAAAAAAACAAGAAATGGGAGGAAAAAGCGTGCAGCTTGGATTTTAACACCCTTGCCTCTCAATACTGTTCTTACTCAAATCTATTCTCCAATCTCAAAGTCAGTTAAACAAAACAGCTGACTACAAGCTGCACAAAGCCATTAGAGGGGACAGAAAGTTTTAACTACAGATTTAATGCAAATCAGTGACATATCCTACTGCTACTGCACACATCTCTGAAGACTATTTTGTGGGTTCCAAGCAATGTCTGGAGCTGGTTAAGCAGATACCCGCTGGCTGCAGTACTGGATGGCTTCAGGATCACTTGAGAGCTGCTGGTGGCATGCTCACCCTTGATAGAGGTGCTGTCAGCAAACAGTTTCTGAACAATGACTTTCTACCCAAGTAGAAAAGAAAATCAGGAAGGAGCGGGAGAAGGATCAAGCTGAGTTTATTTTACATGCAGTTACTTACCAAACTGACTGTAAGGGAATTCTGGCTGAGCAGTTGGGGGTTTGCTCATGTCCTGAGTTGCCTGAGATGGTGGTGGTGGTGGTGGAAAAGCTAGTGGTGCTGCCCCTGGAGTGGCAGGTGGAGGGGGTACTCCAGGTGGGGCAAACTGGTCAGGTGGAGGAGGAGGAGCACCATAACCAAAAGCTGAAACACGAGCAAAGTGCAATACAAGTGACGACACAAGAAAACGCTCAGACTTTTCAAGAGGTGGCCTGAGGGCATAAAGGCTCAAATCCTATTTATGCTTCCAATGCCACTTGCGACCTTAATTCCTTAAGCTTCAATAGAAATCCCAGCCTGTGTCTAGCCCAGGTCACCGTGCAATAATCTCTGAACTTTTCTCACAGATGTTATAATAGGGGTATGCAATAAATCTAAATTTGTTTAGCAACACAGCTTTAAACTAGAGAACATTAACTATTACAGCATCCAAGGAAAAAGTAACCCAACTAGATGACAAATACTGACAGTCTGCTGTAACTCAGAATGCACAATCTAGGGAAAACAGCCAAGCGTGGATTGAAAATGTAGGGGGAAAAATCTCAGTCCAGAGAAAGATAAGCAAAAACCAAAAACTGCATCTGGTGATGGATTGTACTCAGACTCCTGAAGGTCACTTACTAAATGGTGGAGGGGTGCCATAGCCCTGTGGGAATCCTTGGGGAGGTGGGAATCCTCCAGGAGGCGTAGAGACTATGTATGAGGCAAACGGCGGCGGTGGCGGCGGGGCTCCTCTTCCTGGAGGAGGTGGTCCATATCCACCTAGGAAATGAACAAACCAAGAACTGTAGTGGCTCAAAAATGAAAAGCAGCATTCTGTAAACGGGGTAAAGCTGTCTGAACAATTTCAGATACAGCCTCAGCCTTCCTTGAATTCTTTGGGAAATACTAATGCTCATCCTCCAAATATCCTTACCATAAATAATTGCATTTTGGAACGTAATTCTTTGATATCAAATTAACGTGGTTGGCAACATCGGGATGCATGTCAGCTCCCATTACTGTTTGTTAAGAACACACTGCCTTCTCCTTCCCTCTCTCAGGTCAAATTCAATCAAGCTTTTAAATGTACAGGCTGTTAAATACTACAGCAGTCCACAAATCACTGCAGATTCTAAAATAAACCACACCCCCACTCAGGATTTCTCTGTTCAAATCAGACCCGTATAACATACTCACCAATTGCCTGTCCAGCTGGCACCCACATCCCTAAAACAAAGCAAAAAAAGCTATTTACACTCGTACTGAAGCTGTGTACTATGAAACATAAATGATTCAGAGAAAGCTGATCTTGCTCTAGGCTCTGGAACAGACTGGATATCCTCCCACATCTATTTTTTACAGTCCAAGAAAGATTCTTTAAAAAAAACCTTCTGAATCATTCAGCAAATAATGCAGAAACACACAGCAGTCCTCAAGCTCAGCTCAGACGGAGCGCTCAGGAACTGTGAGCACACCAAGCCAAGAAACCTTATCGGTGTAAACAACATCAAACTACTGAGAGTCACAGCAGACTACACACCCAAAGTATATTTAATACATTATCAGGTTTATCCTATTTCTTTTTGAAATTTGTGAACCATAAAAACACCATCTTCTGCATTCGTTGCAGCATTTAGGAAGATAAACACGTTTATGTTTTACACTAATCCTGCCAGCAGATCAGATATAATTTTCTCTACAAATAACCACACTGAAACTAATCTAGTTTCTCAATTTGTGCAGTTGCAGATTAGCACATCTGTGCAGAATGTCAAAGCCTCAGCTGCAGCTTTCGAGTTAATAAGCACCATGGGGAAACAAGCAATCCCTCCACTGAGGTATCATCTATTGTAGCAATAGATGAAGCACTGACACTCCCTTCAGCCCCCCAGGTGAAAATTTCTCATATCAGAGCAAGCAAGCTCTGTTCTGTCAAACGCAACTCAATTATACCACTGTATTTCTCCATAAGTTATCAAAACTGTCTTTGGATGAACTCAGCATATTTTATCCCATCTTCAAAATCTTGTGGGGGTTACAGCCATCAAAACCCAAACACACGGCTGCTCTTCTCAGCCCTGAAGGGTTCAAGCTAAATCAAGCCCATTATAAGCAGTAAGTGCTCCCCTGCACCACTGCTAGCCCCAAAGCTGCTTGTTATTTTTCCAGGCTACATTAAGCAATAAAATCCAGAGACAAGGCCATCTGTTTTTCTCTCATCCCTTTCAAATTTTACTTATAACTTCCTCTGGAACTGCCTCAACCTTGAAAACCCGTATTTCAACAAAATTTTAATTCGGGTCTCAAGCAGGTCACGTTCCCACAGCAGGGGTCACAACTGGAGCTGCTGAGCACCTTCTCCACATTTCCAAAAAGCATGCTGATCCTACTTAGGGAGAGGCAGAGCCAAACAGAACAGGTGAAGGCCCACCTGGGACACATGCTAGGCTCAGCACAACCCACTGACTCCTGCCCTAAGCAGCGATGGGTTTGGGGAAAAGGAAATAACCAAGGATCAGTCTCAGCAGGCGTGGGAAGGACTGGCACACAGAGTTTTAGCTCTGCTATCAATAATCCAGCACAGAAACAATATGGATAAACCTGGAAATTCTGTCATTTGCCAGACAGACCAAATTACCAGAAA
Organism: Penelope pileata; assembly: GCA_013396635.1. Taxonomy (NCBI): domain Eukaryota; kingdom Metazoa; phylum Chordata; class Aves; order Galliformes; family Cracidae; genus Penelope; species Penelope pileata. The sequence goes on from WBMW01001644.1 coordinate 31,954, forward strand.
GCTCTAAAGACAAGACTCTCCCGACAGCGATCAGGATCTAACCAAGTACCTTGAGGGCCATAACCTTGTTGCCAGGTGGGAGGGGGCTGACCTGCCCAGCCATTGGCAGCGCTCGGCATGATCCTGCTTCCCCACTGACTGGCACCGGGCGGCCCTGGAGTTTGGCTTTTGCTATCACGAGGTTCTGCGCGTTTCACCTCCACCTAAACAAACAGAGTCACCATTTAGGAGAGACGGTGTGGGTTAATACACCCCCCTTCCCTTCACACACACCCTTAATTACACTTAAGACTACACTTAGCATCTTAAGACTTATGTCTAAGTACTTAATTATTAAACTTAAGGCCAGTAATTTAAAATGTTTCTCAGGTACAATGTATGTGATGGTAAGGCATTACGAGTCCTACTGTCGAGGTATTTCAAGCAAAACACATCCTACAAATCATTCATGGTTCATCATAGTACAATCTTCAGTTGCTTTAATCTTAAAACAGCAGTACCCTCTTACAACGACTCTTCACTTAAAAAAGGCAGCGTATCTTAAACTATTTATAGACTATTTGAACATTTAAGACAGAAGTTACAAAGATGGTATTTTCAGAAAAAAACACTTTGAGTAAAGAGTACACTCTGAAAAAGGGTACTAATGCTTTAACCATCCAAAGTGTTTGGGGTTCATTTGGAAGTTATAGTTTAAACCCACCCCATCTAACTACAATTTCAGCTCTGCTCATACCTGAGAAACACACATTTATTTATTTTTTTGTTTGCTTGCTTTTTTTGTTTTTTTTTTTTTCTTTTTTTTTTTTAAACTTAGAATTTATTTAAATGTCTAATGGAAGATAAAGACTTACCTTCCCCAGGCTAACGCTTAAAGAATCTCAATTAACTCAAACAATGTCAGAGGGAATGGATGTGATAAGAGAATCTTACATTACATCTAACAAAAAAGTAAACAAACATGCAAGTAATAAAAATGGACAGTTGAGTCAATAAGAAGCAATCTTCATACTGTGTTAAGTCAGTGACAAAGCCCTCCTGTTTTTAAAATTAGTAAGCCACAGTGCTTAACTTATTTTATTCAAAGATAAAGTGTCCTAGTGTTCCAAGCCATCGAATAAGTGCATTTGACCTACTTAAAATAAGCTGCACATTCAATATAAACCTCTCTCTCTCTCTAAAAAATCCAGTTTCTGATTTAATGAAACACTCTCAGCACTCATGCATGCTGAATTAAAGTCTTTCTTATTTTATGATTAATTTTAATGGGTGCCAGAGTACAAAGAAAATAAATCTCAATCATCAATGGGCCTGAGTAGTATGGAAAATAAAGTATTCAGAATTCTTCCTGCCATGTCTTAAAAACCATTCATGTCAGAGAACAAACAGGAAATAGGCACAAGGCAAGGACAAAGCCCCCCACCCCCAGCCCACTGCAGATGCCCCAAGGACATTACACATGACAGTAACCAAATCTCTGTCAGCTGAAGGCCCTTCCAGAGAGGAACCAAGGGAATTTTTCAAAGGACTCAAATTAATGAGTCTTAACACATTTGCCTTGGGGGAATTCAGTTATTGCTTACAAAAGCAGAGTCCTTCTTGCAATTTTAATTTTTTTTTCCCCTTTCAACAACATATGGATTCATTTCAGCAATACCTTTTTAATTACCAGAAAGAGGGAGATACCTTTTTTTTTTTTTTTAAGTAGGCATTATTAGTCAATGAAGGGAGCAGAGGATCTGGTGCTCATTTATCTATGTGGTGGAAGAATTCCATTAATTTTTCAGTGCACATTTGGAAGCAGTGAACTGTCAAACTGAGGACTGGAAAATCCTTGTACAATATTCTTAGCACTGAAGTTAAATTCTACACCTGCCTACAGCCCATTTCACACCAGCGAAGGAGGCATTTCCCCTGGTCCTATCTGAGAAAATGCCGCATGTTTCTGCTTTTTATGTCACTGAAAGGAAAAAAAAATATGCAAAAATAGATTTTCGCTTTCAGCCTGAAATGGTTTGAGAAACAAGGGAGAACTCTGAATGAGCACGGATGGCATTCGGAGAACTGGGAAGGCAGGAGGTGACATCCTGAAGGCTCACACAGGGCTCTCCTTTCTTCCCCAGAACATTGCAGCAGACGAACTGTCCTCTGCTCCTATTGATGCCGTGTGCTGCTCCGTGCTACGACCTCTCACTGAAGTGGTTGATGGTTGAAGCTGGATGCAATTTCAAGGGAAGATCAGAGGATGTGTGCAGGATGTAGATACTCATACACGTACTGATGGAAATAAATTTAGGGCTGCTGGAGTATCTGCTCAGAAATGAGAGTGCTCAGCTGCTCACAAGAGGGAAATATCAGTAACCAAGAACATGCACTACTGCTCTTGATTACACAAGCCCATTTCTTCATTGACTTCATTTCCATTAATTGGGAAATCGGCCCACCCCCTCAACCCCAGAACTAGTTCACAAGAATAAAAAAGCATTATCTACTGCAAAATTAACCACACAGAATTCCACTGATAGGCAAGAATATATTCCCAGCTAAGTAAATATTTATGAAATACAAGCATATAGAAAAGCTTTAAATTATCACATTTTCAAAACTTGCATTGTCTTTTAAAGCAAATGACTGTATTCTTGGGTTTCCTTGACATATACCCACTCTAAGGTCAGCAGTTCTAACGTTCACTTTAAAATGTGGATATACAGAAAAGCTGCAAGGACTTAAATTTTAGCAGAACTTCCTGTGGATTATTTTTCTTTCAGAAGATATTATTTTCCCCATATAAAACTTGGGTATCCTGCAACAATTTTCTTTGCTTTTTCATTTTTTTTTTTTCCACAGGTACAAGCATATTCCTTGCTGAGTAACTTCAAAGCAAGCATAAAAAATCCCTCCCTATCAAACATCCATTTGCTGACAACACAGTATGAAGATGAAACAACCAGAGGTCACTTAACTGCATTGTGGTTAAATACTATATAGAGTACGTGGGTTTGTATCAAAGTTTCACAGTAAGTGACCCAATTTTTTAAAAAACCAATCCTTCATGATGTTTTGTTTGGTTGTTGTTTTTTTTGTGGTTTTTTTTTTGCTTGTTTTGTTTTTTAATTTAATATTATACAGTAGATTGTCTTAGACCATCTCAAAATGTAAGTATCAAATACACATCTGAAGGAGTGGTATATTAAACCAAGCCTTGAACAACTCAGATTTCATTGGGATTCTGGTTTTTAAACAGCTGAAAACAACTACCTTCTACCCTTGCACCTAGGAAGCAAAGCAGTGCTCTAGCAGTAGTCATTGATTCAACCCCACGTCAGCTACGTTCAGCCAAAGCGACCCCCAGGTCTGTAGCACAAGGCCTTACTCAAAATTTTAAAAATAAAATAAAATAAATCACCCACAGCCTAAGCTCCCAGGCTTTCAGGATTTATGCCCCCCTCTCTGGGCTCTGCCATAAGCTAACTGCCTCTCTCCTCTGCTTAAGCCAACTCAGAAGACTTTCCCCACCTTCATGGATAAAGCCCTGAACTTGGACTCGTGTGCTCTCCCATCTAACTGAGTCACTGACTAGAGCTTTGCTCACCAGTGAAATTGCTAGTTGCCCAAGACTTGGTTCTTTCTTAAGGTAAAATAAAACTACAACTACACACTTTTTTGCCCATGATGTCGTGAAAATGCATGTTGACAGCCTGGTCCACTGATTGTTCGTCCTCGAAAGTAATAAATCCAAAACCTAGCCAACGACGAAGAGTGAATCAAGGTAGCAGGGTGTTGTGACACAAAACAGGATGATGAACAGTATTAGGGGCGGACCAAGGGTTCAAGCAGGGGTTTCAGATAACCAAGACTTGTGTTAAATTTTCAACAAAAAAAGTCAGTCTGAGAAAACTGCAATGGATACTTCTGGTAATTAGGCAGTTACTGCCTCGTCTTGCTTTCACACATGCAACTTACAAACTGAGCTAGTTAAGTACTTCTTGATTTGATTCCTAACCTACCTATGAGGAAATGGAAAAAAGTGCTAGTATAGTCCTAAGGGTAACTGTGCCACATGATTAAAAACCAAAGGACTCGTAGGACAAGCGACTTGCCTGGTCCTATCTGGGATTTAGACTAGGAGATTTAGACTAGGAGCCCAAAGAAAACCTGTTCTGTCCCTGCTCCCCAAAGCTGCAAAGCAACTTCCTCCCATCCCTCACCCCGCTCTTCCAGTTAGGGAATATTTTCCACGGAAAATAAGAAAGTTGTCTTTGAAATGTAGCCGTTAAAGCATGAAAAAAATTTTTACCACTCCATGGATGAATGAAAAGCTTCAGAAACTAGCAACCTAGATCAGAGGTTCTCAAGTTTTTTCACACCTTAGAGAAAGCACTTAACAGACAACACTTCTTGCAAACATGGCATCCCCTGACAACTAAAGCAGCGCTGCTTGTACAGGATGTCACACTTGTTGTCATGTCTCAATCTATTTCATTTCTTCCATTTCCTGCTGCTTTTCTCTTGAATATCTCTGCGATGTTTTTCAGCCCCTCTTTTTGCTCAAGGCATCGCTGCTAACTGCTTCAGATCCCCAAGGGTGACTCATTCCCTTTTATCTGACCACAGCCCTTGATGTCGGCAGCTCAGCTGAATCCAGCAGCTACTGAAAAGGCCGTAGGGGACACGGAGGAATGGGGGTCTCATGGCTGTTGAAGACACTGGAAACGAGGCAAAGCCCCAGGTCTACGTCACTTTTTGAGGTCACACTTTGAGAACCACTGCACTTAGGTTGTAGCTGCTGATACTGCCGAGAGAGTGGCAAAATAGTGGTTAATCTCACAGAACACGGAGGCTGGTTCATGCCATCAACCACTCATTGCTGGTGTAAAACCAAATCCCAGGAAAGGTAAGAACACATGCAGTACATAAATTGTGCCATTCTTTAGATTAGCTGAGGGTAGAGCAATAAAATTAGAAAGAAAAACGAGGTGCGGCATCAAAAGCATATGGAACATGGATGCATTTTTGCTTTTCTGAAACCCAAGATTTCCCCCTTGGTTTGCATTTTGCTTTGCAGCTAGTGCTGACAGCAGCCATATATTGCTCTAAAGCGTTAAACAGAAATACAGTATCTATAACAGTTAGTGTCTCTCTAAGCTTATCCAACTGGGTTGGGTAAGCCCAAAGAGGCCTATTGTAGAGAAAGTTTATATATAAAAAAATACACAAAGATACAGGCCAAAATAGATTCCAGCAGGTCAAATTCTGCTGTCAGCAACAAGAGCAAAAGACATCACTAAAATAAAAGTAAAATAAAAAAACTTAGCATTTCCCACACACAAGAGACTGGCAGTATAAACGAAGTTTTGTCGACCTGTGATGAAAGCAGCCTCAAAGTGAGAGCAGCATTTCATCACAATATATTTGTCTGAGGTTAAAATCTGCATATTAGAGCCAAAAGAAAGGTATTTGTATTTAAAGCACACATTCAGTATTACTGCCTTTATTTTTAAAAGGCATGGAAAAAAAAGAGGGATACCATCTACATATGCAGGTTGGCCACTTATCTCGATTCTGAGAAGGCTGAAGGAGAGCAACAGGCTGTGATATGGGGATGTGGTTCGTTGCAGAGGAAGGAGGAAGGAGAATAAGAGGTCATTGAGGATGCCAGTAAAGAAAAAGAGAAATAAGTGTTTAAAAGGGCCAAGCATCACCAGATAAGGAACAGCGAAGAAATCAGAATGCAATCCACGGCAGAATCACAAGAAGATGAAATTTTAAAAGATGGCAAAAGTGACAAAGTCTGTCATCAAGCAGATTCATTTTGCGAAGACTTCACTGAAGAGCAGAGGAATTCTGCACTTAGCAGGTATTTATATATATACTCAGTATGAGCAATGAGGCTGCTTTGCAGCCAAGTGGAAGAGAACACAGCAAGAACCTGTAAATTACTTCACAGTTGTTAGTTTAGCAGAGAATAGAAAGCATGAGAAGCAGGGACTGCAACAAAGGCACTATTTCATTTAAGATGTAACGAGGCTGGCTGCACTCGTACTGCGGGCTCTGGGAAGAATTTTGATGAAAGCACTGCTTGCAGAAGAGCTAACCATGAGCTGGAAGGCAATGCAAGGAAGCAGAGACGACTCAGATACCTGAAGACACACAGCCAGCTCCCAAAGGGTACCATGGAAGTTCTGACACTGAGAACCTGGCTCCCAGGGAGAAGCTGAAGGGAGAGGAATGCTGCAAGGATTGGTAATAGGGGGCAGCCTGTCCCTCCTACCAGCTAACCAGTAAGGTGACGTGCAGTAAGGGATCTGTTCACAATAGAAAGATGGTAAGGCAGATGGAAGGGTGGTAAAACTTAGAATGATGCAAGTAGAAGGCAGTAGAGTAGTGGCCTTTTAAAATTTATAAATACATAGTAATTTGGGTCTCAAGTTAAAAGGAGATGAGCAGAGACTGAACAGCACTGTACAACAGAATGCAGATCAGAAAGAAAGCAAGAGAAAACGTGTTCTGGGATGCACAGCCAGGAGCCCCGAATAGAAAGGAGTAATTTTTCCTAGCACACCCCAAGGGATCAACAAGGCCATTTCTGGAGATGACAGTTATCACACTACATGAAAGGAATCTAATAGAACAAAAATGAAAGCCAGGGCAACAGGACTCAGGAACACTGTTTAAGAAGTCAGACGAATTAGAGGAGAAAGGATTCTGCAGTACATCCGCACACTGCATGGAGACAGGGTTGGGAACCTGAGCACATCTGCCATTTCTGCTTTAAGCTACCACCTCGTAAGTGGACCAGAAGCCTCCTATTAATTTTATTTTTTATTTTCAGTATAGCTCTAAGCAGAGAAGCTATTAATGCAGACCAGGATTAATCCAGATCAGGCACGTTATAGTAACTTTTGCCCAGAGGCTGCAAGGCTGGGATAAAAATCATGAAGATATAGACGATACAACGCTGAAATAATTCAATTACTGAAATAATTCAGTATTTATATATATACTCAGTATATATATATACTTCAGCCACAAGTTATACTCAGTTGCCCTCATCTTGGTCTCCTCTGCATCCTCTATTTAAAATTAGATGCTCTAAAGAATTTAAATGGATGAATTTATGTTCTGCTTAAACAGAAGTCATCTGTTGAAAGAAGGTTAAGATAGCCAAGGCAAGAAAACAAAACAAAAAACACAAATATATTGAAACTTCGTTTACACTCCAATAAAAGACAAAGCCCGTCCCTCCTCTGACTGTGGAACTGGCCTGTACCTCTGTGATAAATTATCACCTAGAGAGAAGAAATCTAAAGAGATATCGTTAATCACAGTCAAACAATTCACAGAGAGAAAAGGAAAAAAAAGAACTTACTTAACATTACCATACTTTACTATGAAACACTTAAATATGTCACTAAGGATGTATGTCTAAATTAAAAATAAAACTAAGACTTAACAGCTTAATAAATATGAAGTGAAGAATATATTTCTTAATAATGAGTCAGAGGAGAAATGAAAGTTCAGATGGCAAACTATTCTCGAGCATGTAGAACATGCTACTAGGTGGCAAGTGCAACTAAGCTTCACTTATTTTAAATATTGCCTCTTTTAAAAGTCAAAACAGATGACAGATGCAATGGAAGGTGGATGACATGGAGATTGCTTTGTATTTTGACAAAATGTTACCAACTTGATTAAGACAGTATACTCAAACTTTTTTTATTCCATTATAAAAAATAAAAAGCAGTCTAGTGCATGGGACTATACATCCCCATCAAAAAATACATCCTTCAAAAGTATTTTATGCAGTTTAAGAACTGCTTTTCTTGAATTTTAAGTGAAGCCATATTACCAAAACAAAAAGCATGTCATGGATGGGTCCTGCCCTAATCTCGTGTTCGGAAGTGCTCTGAAACAGAGCACCCCCCATGCAGTTACAGACAGCAACGGACCTTTCATGTGGAACAGGAGCAAAGTCTGATGACTTTTTTCCCCCTTATAGTATCTTAAACCACAGGAGTGGCTCAAGAATCAAATTTCATTTCAAAACTAGCAAAAGAAAAAAAAACCAAATTGAAAATGAACATGAAACATCTGATTTTAAATGCACAGATATCAACTAAAGCTGTAGATGGAGTCTACAATTAAAATGATGTTTGCCCAGTGAATTATTCTTTTTCCTGAGGCAACGTAGAAAAAAAAAAAATCTACCTTTTCTGATGGTGTGAAATAGTTTGCCATCTGACTATAGTAGAGTATGAAGAAATTTCAAGGACAAACTAGATCAGCCTTTACCTCGGGGCCTCTGTTTCTCTGCGTCATAGATCATTACAACTTCAGTGACCTGGAAGAGAGAAGGGAAATTCTACTAACTGTGCTACCAGGGGAGCGTTACAAACAGTTACCATAGGCTGGTTTCCCACACTCTATCCACAAAGCACAATTAAATGCTTGATGTAGCCATCAATACCAGTCTGTCCTACCACAGTGCAAACAATTTGGGAATACTGCTCTTTATGGGAGTTTAAGAAAAGCCTGGATTCATCTGGTTCTAAAAACAACCTGCAATATTTTGGCTTCTTAATGTCTCATAACACTCAGGATTTTAATCTAGCATTAAGGTTGCTACACTGTTTATGCTCACAATATAGCCTATAAAAAAAACCCCAAAGGTTTCTGATTTTCAACACAGTTCAGTGTGGCTTCTTAAAAGATTACTTTTTCCATTTTTAACAATTTTCACTCTCAACATAAAAAGAACCTTTAACTGCAAACATTTAAAAATGTGCACAGCTTCTATGAATTACTTACTTGCCTATCAGTGTGGTGCAGAGTATCAGCTATAAATTGATGCTTTAAATTGCATTACAAAAAACCACTACATTATGGATGACCAATATCTGTGTGTTTAGCTACAAAAAGAAATCACAAAAAAAATGAGCTAAAAGCTGCTCAAGGACTTCAAAGATTTTTTCAAAAACATGCATCAATATGAACTGTAAGTTAAAACAAAAAGGCAATTATTTCAAAGGCAGCAACAAAATAGCTGAAAGGAACTGCCTTTAAAGTTCTCAAAGCAGCACAGTCACGAAATGCACATGATGTCACAGAATCACTGCTTCACCTTCAAGTCAATTATTTTATGATATTTTTTATGAAGATTCCCTCATTAGCTTAAAATTGACAGCTAGAAAACACACTTTCAAGTTATTACACCAGACACACTCACTGGAACATATCCTACTGTGCACTAACAGCTGAGATCTCTCCCCATTTGGGGATTATGCCACATGACAGCAGCAGACCTTCTTCCCCTGGTCCATTTGGATCCCCTTCTTCACATCTGTCTTATTTACCAAGCAAGTACAAGGTCTAAGGATCAGTCCCTGCTTTTGCCTCTTCCCTCTGTGGCCACACTTAATAAAACCTCTATTTTCCAAGGACAACTCACTAAGAAAGCTGCATTGTCTTCCCAATTGCCATACTATTGTTGAAGTTCTACTACTTACTTTTAAAGGCACTTACACTTAGTGGCTGTTGCCTTCTGGATTTGGAGGGCCATAACCCTGCAATCTCCCAAGCCATCCAGAGGTCAGAATTGGAAAGCCAAAAGTCTGTGAGGAAGGGCCTTTAGAAATTGTGTACCACAGCTGTGGAACATGCTCCTCCACTTTTATTTATGAGTCTACTGCAGACTTTCACACTAAAGAAAGGGTTGTTAGCCATTGCCTTTGGTACTTTTAATAAAATGATCACCTTGAATTTTAAACACAGTACTGTTGTTTAACTTAGCCACTTCAGAAAGAATTAATAAATCTTTTGCTGTTGCTAAGAAATCCTAGAGAAAAGCAATTTAAAAGAAAAAAAATCAGAAGACCACACTAAATGCCACTCAAAGATGGCAAGCTCACAACCACTGCCACAGTATGGAACTCAGCTCAGGTAACCTTCAAGTATTTCAAAATTCTACAGCTGAGTTTAGTAACTGAGTTCAGCAATTGACCATCTTAAAAAGAAACAGGCCATAGTAGTTGGGATAAATGGGAATTTAAAGCTAACTAGAAAAGAAGTCAGAAGATATGCTCATTTCAGTTGGAGGTTACAGACTGAATTACAACCTGATGCAAAACGTGGGCAGCAGTTTGTTTCTGGAATGGATATTCCAGAGACAACAGAACTCAGCTGATTGCAGACGCTGTTTTACAAGCAACCAGTGTTAACAAAATAGCAGCAGGAGACTGCAAAATCCAATCAGTCTGTCCACTTATTCACAGACAAGGATCTTAAGACTTCACTTGCTGTTCCAAATATACATATATATTCACAAAAAAACTTTCACTGAAGTGTAAGTTATCAACTGAAAAGAGAAATAATTATTCTCAAGCCAACTAAACTGAGGAATGTTTTCTCACTTTGCAAGAAGGGAGCAGAATAATGCATCAGGCAGACTTAAACAAGAGGAGACAGGAGCAGCAAAGTGAGTTACTTATGAGAGCAATAGATTCTGACAAACAGCAAGATACACTCCGAGATGATGAACGTTTAGTACGCTGTACCACAAAATGCTTCAATGTGTGCCTATAGCAGTTTGTCTAAATTAACCCAAAATTTGACAGCTTGATGAAATCTGAAAAAAGTCAGTGGAGAGGGAAAGCATCTTGCAACCAACTGATAACTGCCATCATGCTGAATGACTCACCACTCCGAATTTCTTGAAGTATTCCCTGAGCTCAGTCTCGCCACAGTTATGAGGAATCCCACCAACAAAAATTTTATTTGATTTATTGTTATCGCTCCTGGATCCTTTCTGCTAAATCGAGGAGGAAAAAAAAAATAAATAAAGTCAGTCAGAAGGACAATGAAGTTGGCTACTTCTATCATTTTATGGTTAAATATGAACAATGGTCTCTTGCAGGCTGAGGGGGAGCCATCCCCAGGCTTGAAGTGTGCTGTACTCATTAAAGTGAAGCACCTGCATGCTCTGAGCTCAGAAGTTCACCATTCACAGTTATAACCCACTCTCTCTCCTCTGGAGAAGATCAGAGAAACAGGGAGCATGTTCTGAGGCCATTTACTCATTTTCTAATGAAATCCTATTAGCCCACAGGGCGTGAAGTAGGCTGGAAAGGAGTATCAGCCCTGTGAGTGCACTTCCAGACGCTTCTTTCAAGATTGGAACAACTCAAGTTAAAGCACCGCAAAGAGCTTAAAGAAAACACCACACCCACAAACTGAATTTAACACAGCGCTCGTTAACAATCGCCTTGTACTCAGAGTCCTACCATAAAAACTTGTGTTTCAGAAGTAAAATTTACATGAGGCCTGCCTGCAGACTCTGGATTTTAGAACATGGGTGTACTCCACGTGAATTCCCTTGACACACCACGCATCTTTCCTTACCCATCCTTCCTTCGGCCGTGTCCTTTCAGGTTGCATCCCCCTAGGTGTACATGGCTTTGGGTCAATCTGGAAGAGATTCCAGTTTGGTCAGATCTTAGTGCGTGCAATATTCCTCTAGACAGTTATATTTATGGCAACTGTAATGCAGCACGGCTGAAATTCAGCTCCTCAGATAAAAGCTGTTGTCAATACATCGCTTCCACAAAGTGATACAGATCACCGAGTTAAAGCTGGCTTACAATAAATAATTAAAACCAACAACCAAGCAATTTTTACATTATCCAGTCTGCAACAAGAAATCAGAATTTAGAACAGATTTTTAAAGCAGTTTGGGGAAGAAAAAAAAAAAAAAAAGGGAAGAAGAAGAAACAATCAAGAAAACACAAACCAAAACAAAATCCACTTACGTTTCGGCCATCTAACGTATGAGGTCTACTGGCCAGCACTGTTCCCACACAGTTGGGATCTTTAAATTTGACAAATCCAAATCCTCGAGACTGGTTTGTTGTTTTGTCTTTCATTATTACACAGTCTACAACTTCTCCATACTGGGAGAAGTAGCTACGAAGAGTTTCTGTTAAAAAAAAAAAGGATATATTAAACAGAACCAGATATTAATGTTGCCAGGCTGTGCTCACAACAAGGAGACAAGGGGTAAGGAAACTGCTCCACAAGTTCATGCCTATCTTCTGAAAACAACCAGACTTTATCTCCCCTAAACAAACTGTATATATTTATTTCCCCTCATGCAAAAGAACAGTAATATCACAGTAAATAAAATCTTTTAAAAAATGATTGTCATCTTCTGAGTTGACAAAAACTTCAATACCAAACACTGATAGGATATTTTAAGTTAAATAGCGATGTAGATAGACTTGAACTCTCTTTACAGAAAATTGTATCCATTAGCAGAAAAGGGCACTCGAATCTCGACCAGGTTCTCCCACCACAGCACTGCCTGCTGACAAGTATCTGTATCTGTGCATGTTTTGTTGGACACAGGACTGGCTCAGGGGCTGTAGGGTACACAGCTTACCTTGTGTCGTGCTCCAGTCCAAGCCACCCACAAACAGTTTCCTGCAACGGAAGCACACAGCAGGTTTAGGGTGCTACACGAAAGCTGCTTCGTCTTATTAAACCAAGCCAGCTACTTTGAATAGCTCTGCTGGTTTTGAGGCCTCCACAGCACACTACAAAGCCCCTTCTCCATCAGAGGCTCTGCTCGTTGTGACAGCCACCCCCTGGCTCAGGAAGATTCACAGAACGCTGCAGCATCCGTTTTGTGTGCCACAAGCACGAGCAGAGATCGCAGGCTTACTGCAAGAATATGTTTTGCTCTTTTATATAAAAGACAGAAATATCAGAACAGCCTAAGTTCCTCTGAACCCTTACTTGCAGGTATTTGAGAAAACTGTGTTACTCTAACAACTAATTGTAATAGCAAAAAGAAAAAACCACCACAGAACATCACACCAAGCACATTTACCTGCTCTTCCTGGGGCAGAAGGGAGATCCAGCAAGGAACGCTTCATAGTTCAGAAAAATATTCACAAAGCATCACAGATTATTTGAGGAATGACCCCGGGCCAACCTCACACAGCTCTGCTCCCCACAACGTGCGATGCACGGAGTTCCACCGCTGCCTGGCCCACTGGCTCCACGTTACTGCCCCAACTTCTCTTAGCAACAGAACAAAACAGCAGCTGCAGGGTCCACATAGCTCCAGTTTAAGGATGAGAACAAAATCCCAAACTTCTGAGATAAAGCACACTGACAGAAGACCAGACACTCCCGTTTAAATACCTAAGTCTATTAGTTACCTTAATCCCAGGCTAACGACCAAGAGGTGTGCACAGTCCTGCACTAAGCCTTTGAAACTGAGTTCAAAGAACAGCAGCTCGAGCTTTTCTACGTCCATTTGCTACCTAACACTGAACGCTGCGAGATAAATGACAACCTCAAGAGGTTAAAAAAAAATCTGCCATATGAAAATACATGAGCAACCCTGCTGCTGTCGCCCTTTGTGAAAAAATAAAAATAAAAATACAAAGCAGCTGTCCTGCAATACAGCGTGGCCTGCTCCCATGTGCCATGCAGGCAAAGCCCAGTGGGAACCACAGCTAAGAGACGTGGGCATCACCTGGAGTTTCTCTTCTTGCTCTCTAGCTGCAGGATTGGGTATCCTCTTAAGCTTACGGATTTTCTCCATTCTCCCACCAAGAAGCTCACAGCAGCCCTCAGGTTTCCTTGCTGCTGGGTCTCCAAAGTACTTTGCTGGCAAAGAAAAGACTCAAACTGAAGATTACACAAAGCAACAACCATCCCTTTCTTTTATGCAGCCAGAAGGACGAGTCAGAATCACTTTCGTTCACCATTATCTTCTCGCTAAATGAAAGCAAAAGTAGAACTAACAAGTCTAAGATGGAAGGAGAACTCGTGAGGCAAGCCCTAAATAACAGGGCAGCAGCAGTGCACTAATTAGTTGTGGCACGTTACCATCCCTGGGCTGCAGATCTCTCCACATCCAGGAGAAAAACACAGCTAAAACCCAAACTGAACTCCACACTGAGATCTGAACCAATGCCACCTCCTGCACAGAGCACCCAGACTGCACCACTTCGTGCTGGAGCACGCCAAGTCCTTGGGTAAGCACACAGAGACAGCAGGATTCAGGCTGCCTGCTTTGCAACTCTTTATCATCAGCTGGAGGGTGTGACAAAACTTCCACGCAAAATAATTTACTCTGTAATTAAAGGTTACCTCAAAACCACCTCAACATTTGGCCCTGTCCAGTGAGGAGCACCAAAGCAAAACCTCTTCTGGTAACAGCTCGGTGAGTCTGCACGAGGCAATGCTGGGAGAGTTTATCCTTGGAGGATGTCCTCTATTTCTCTGATCAATCCTCAAAGAGAGGAATCACCTGCTTTTGTCTTTTGCTCACCCTCAGATATAACCACGTACAGCTGCAGCTTAGAAGTGGAAAGCTGAGGTTCTCCCTTTTCTGATTACAGCTGAAAAACCCCTTTCTCCTAACAAAAAACACACCACCTTCCTCTCACCTCCTCTTCCAAGAGCAGCTAACTGCAGGGGGACACAGCCACCCCCACCCAGGGCTGTGGGTGCACAGGGACCACCAGTGAAGTGACAGCGTGCAACAGAAGAAACCAGCAGCCCTTATTCTTCACTTGGATTCACTTCTCCGTGGGATGTCATCATAGCCTGACCCTTATGCAACACCCAGCAGTGAACAGAGCAACGCTGGGCGAGCGGATATGCGCTGCACATGGAAATCAGGGTGACTAAATGCAGCCCTACGTGGTACATTAAAGCCGTGCTCCACCTAGGGAAACCTTATTTCTAAGTCATTCGTTGATAGGTGATGCAAGTGTTGTCTCCCAAAGAAAAAGCAGAACCTAACTCATTGTAGAGCACATGAGAAGGCCCCATTAAGCAGCTCAGGAAGTAAGTGAGCTGCTAATGGGCAAATGGAGCTGCAGCAGACAGCAGCTACGCCTGCTCTAGTGTTACAATGGCCCATCTGCTAACAGCACAAGCAGGACACTTCCTCCATTCCCAGCCCTTGGAGAGAGCAAGCTTTCTGCATGTTTCAGGATGACAAAGATTTTCTCTAGGACAGGAAAACCCAACCTGGGGCCACTGCAGGCAGAGGGCAAGCTCAGGGCACCAGCTCCAAAGAGCTGAGAGCTTGGTGGTGGTGGGCTACAGGTCACCTGGCAGCAGCCTCGGCCACCCAGAGCTCCCAGCAGTTTCTGCAACGCTCCCAGCGCTGCATTTCCTGCCCACAGAGGGAGGCCCACACAAATCCGTGTGTTTGTTCCTGTGCCATTGTATTTAGGGAAATGTAACTTTGATCTGATGCTACACTCAGATCAAAGTTTGGAGCAGCCCAGGCTGGGCACAGCTACATTTTCTCGACCAACCAGGCATCAGGTTTGGCTTTTTAAGCTGTGTTGGGTAGCTTGCTCTACAGATCAATCTATAAAAGCTCAATGTATAACCCCAGCTGCATTCTGACAGAACGCCAAGCTGTCTGCAGGCAAGGAGGGCTCCTGCAGTTCATGGTCACTGAAACCTTCCAATTCCGGTATGAATTATTTGTAGTCATCTTACATACATCTAAACAACCCAAAAAGCAGGGTCGCCTGAGGCCACCTCCAGCAGCTGTCTGTAAATCCATGCTTCTATTTACATGCACCCTATGGAATGCCAGAAGCCAGGGCTATGTGACTGCAGGATGGATCAGTCTGAAAGCACTGAGCAAATGCACAGAAGTAATGGCTACCTGCCTCCAAATCCTCGATGCAACATCCTGCAAGGGCTGCTGGGGGGTGGAACAGGCAGGGACTGCTCCTGCCCTGCAGCACCTAGCACCAGCAGCCTGCTCCCAAGGCTCCACACGCTGCCCTTCAGAGGGTGCAGCACACACAGGGAGCTTTTGAGACAAATACGTACTCACCAATTTCTTCTTTTGTCCCACAAGTGCATCTATCACTGAAAGAGCTAATGCCAGAGTTAGGAAGAAAGCACCCAAAGGTGTGTGAAAATGCTGAAATTTAAAGAAATCCCAAACCCTCAAACTCCTCCCCTACGTAAAATAACCTGCCAGCCTGATTGTCACCCATGGAGCCACCACCACCTGCACCCAGAGCAGCTCCAGGGAGCTCTGTCCTCAGGACACCGGGATCCCAAGGGCAGCACTGGAAACACTGCAACACCAAATAACGCTCACAGGTCCCCACCTGCTCCCCTCAGCATGCTGCAAGGCCCACAGCCTTTGTGATATCGTCCTCTAAACTCCAAATCTGCCCAGAAAAGTGGCTCAGAACTTCCTATGAAGGTTAAGGCTCGTAACACACGCCAGCTTTCAGCACAGAGCTTCCTCCACACAGCTACAAAGGACCACAACTGCACTTTCTCCTTTCATCTTTCCATTGGAGCTTACTTTTGGGGAAAAAGTAAGGAAACAGAGCATCCTCTTGGACTTAAATCCCCTCCTTTTGGGCCTGATCACAGCACTGACATGGGGCCAGCTCCGTGCCTGCAGCTGCTGCCAGGCTGTGTGCACAGCTCCGCTCGCGGTGCCTCGTTAGCCCCTACTGAGTCATTAAGTCCCCAAAACGACAAAAATAAGTTGTAAAAAAGTTCTTCCAGAGCTGCACCTACAAACTCCAGCGTGCCTCACGCAGCACGTGCTGCCCCCAGCCACGTGTCACACCCCAAACTCTTACCTGGCCCCTCTCATTTCCAAGACCACACCAATTAAGCTCTGGCACAGTAATTAAGCAGTGTGCCCTGCACCAAGGACACCACCAAGGCTCTCCTGGAGCTCCACAGCTTCGATGCCCACACTCTGCACCAATTCCTCTGTAGCAAAAGCTCAGCCAATAGTTCACAGCCTTTTTTTTTTTCCTCTTAAATCTCCTTTTTGCTGTGTTTTTGTTCATCGCTGCTAACACATGAAGGCTTTCAAATAGTTTTTTTTTAAAAATACTTTTTGCATTTTCCAGTGTGGAGTCCACAGCCTTAAAGTTTAAATATCCTTTTTTTAATCCTCTTTGGGCTGTTTCCAGTCCTAACACTGGAACCCACAGACTTTCAGTTAAATATCTTTATTTTTTGTCTTCTTCTGGCTGTTTCCACCTCTAACGTGGGAAGTCCATGGGCTTCTAGGTCAAATAATTTCATTTTTTATCTTCTTTTGGCCGTTCCCAGCTCTAAGGTGTGGATTCCAGGGGCTTTTAATGCAAATAGCTTTATTTTTTTCTTTTTTTTTCACCTGTTTCCAGTTCTACCACCTAAAACAGCATTTCAATTAAAAGCCTGCAAACTCTTTTGGCAGCTCCCAGTTGTAATGTGCACAGTCCTCACACTTTTAACCGAAATACCTTTATTTTTTTGACCTTTTTCACCCATTTCCAGTGCTAGTGTGGGAAGCCTGTGGGCTTCTCACTCAAATACCTTTATTTTATTTAACTTTTTTGCCTGTTTCCAGTTCTACCAAGTAAAATAAGTGTAGAAATTCAAAGCCTGCAGACTCTTCTGGCTGCTCCCAGATCCAACGTGTGGAGTCCACAGACTTTTAACTGAAATTCCTTCATTTTTCTGACTTTTTCCCACCTGTTTCCAGCCCTTCCTTAGAAAACAGCATTTAAATTAAGAGCCTGCAGACTCTTCTGGCAGCTCCCAGTTGTTAACGCGTGCAGTCCTCAGACTTTTAACTTCAATATCTTCATTCTTCTGACTTTTTTTCACCTGTTTCCAGTCCTAGCACGGGAAGCCTGTGGTCTTCTCATTCAAATATCTTCATTTTGTCTTATTCTCTGCCTGTTTCCAGTCCTAACACGGGAAGCCCACGCGTTCCTCATTCAAATACCTTTATTTTGCTTAACTTTTTCCCTGTTCCCAGCTCCACCACCTAAAAGAAGCGTTTAAACCAAAACCTCGCCGACTTTTCCCCCCTTTTCGGCTGCTCCCACAACACGAGGAGCCTTCACCCTCCCCAAGACCGCAGCGTCGGGATTACACCCCAAAAACCTTCACCCCTCAGCTCTAATTAGGACACAACCACCTCTAATTGGGGCAGAAAGCGAGGCTGGAGAGCACGACGGTAATTAACACCGTTCAGCGTCACCCCAACCGCTGTGAGAGCCCTGGGGGGGGGCTCCAAACCCTCCCCCC
>WBMW01001644.1:56845-71821 GCA_013396635.1 Penelope pileata
CCAGCCCCATGCCCACGCCCCCCGTGTCCCCAGGGCCGCCCCCCGCCCGCTGTCCCCGCGGAGCCCCGCTCACGGCCCAGCGCCGCCATCTCGCCGCAGCCCTTCAGGCAACCTCTGGGCGCGGTGCGCCGCCCTCAGCGCTCCGCCGCGCCCGGTGCGTTGCCCTCAGAGCGCCGGCGGGGAACGCGGGCGGGGCGGGGCGTTCCGCAGGAGTGAAACCCCGTCAAAAGATATCCCGCTCGTTTTATGCCTCGTTTCTCTTTTTTGTATTTTAATTTTAAAAATAAGCGGTGTTAGTCGTAGACACTGCCTATATTATACATTCTAAATGCGGCCCGAAACGATTCCCCTTCGCTCAGTGCCACCCCCGCGGCGCGGCGGCGGCGTCACCTCGCGGTAAGGGGGGGCCGCGCCGTGCAGCCGAAATAGCTCAGTTGGGAGAGCGTTAGACTGAAGATCTAAAGGTCCCTGGTTCGATCCCGGGTTTCGGCAGAGCGTTTTCCTGCCGCCAGGAAGAGATATTTCTTCTAAATCAATCCTTGTGGCTTTACTGTAGCCAAAACACACACCAGCAGCCCCTCTCACGACTGAATTTTTCCCTTAATTTCAAGTTTATTGAACAAGCATCATCCTTTCACTGTACTGTAGATACATGGTTATCAAGGGGCTCCCCTGCTCGAGTGGCTATCGGCTACACCGCAGGGCTGACAGAATTCTAGCCAATTAAATCTTAGCAAGATTAAATTTGAAATTTAAAATTTGAAAAAAAAAAAGACAATTAAAAGGCCTCAAACATCCACAAACACCATTCTAAAAAAACCACGTCAAGTAGTTTCACTTTAAAACAGTCTTTACTTTTCCCTTTTTGAAATTTCTTCTTATGCAAACTCTGGAGTCCTTCTCTGCTTGTTGTTACAGCTGTCCCATCAACAGAAACAAAGCCATCATGGATTAGTTTGCTTCACTCAATAAAAATTTTATTTCCCACACCTTTAAGGACAAATAAAGCAAAACACCCAACCTGCCTGACCCACTCAGACAGATCTGTGCACGGTCAGCAGCAGTCACCAGGCAGCACAAGGCTCCCTGACCTCAGGAGGCGAGCCCTGGAGGACAGCAGCCCTTCCTGGGTCAGGAATTTGGTCAGCAGCTCACACACAACTCAGAGTTCCACCACGCAGCGCTGCAGAGCGCTGGCAGGTTTCCTGCAGATCCCACGTTAAGTGCACTGGGGCAGATGAGGACACGCTGGCAGCACATTGCAGCATCACTACACAGCTTACAGGACCTGCAAGAGGCAGCTCAACAACGGGCAGCAGAATGCAGCTCCAGTACACAGAGGCGAGAACAGGGGCTGAAGATACAATTGTATTTGACAGTAATACAGCATTGTAACGGCCACGTATTTTGAAGACACATGGATTTTAAAAAGAATGGCATTTATACAAATACTTATTCCTGCTATATACACAACACCACAACTTGGGAGAGCACGTGCCACCATCTACACACTGTCTGCAGATTCCAGTTCAGTCTTAAGCCTTTTTCTTTCCAGAATTTCTTCGTCAAATTCTTCCCTCTCCCTGCAAGAAGTACATTAAGGTTGTTTTTACAGCAGAACTTGAACACATTAAAACCTTTGCACGTCACAGCAACTCCACAAGAACGTTTCCCCCTTTAGCCATTTAAATAGTGAAATGAGAAAGCTAGTCTTACTCTCCCACCACTCAAACTCCTCCATATAAACAGTAAACTAATAAGGAAAATTCAGAGAATGATAGAAATAAGAAGTTACCTTTTGCTCACAGACGGTCCTTTCATGTATTTCTCTTCTGCCTTTTTGTAGTCTATGTCATCCACAGCAGAAATTGCATAAATGATGGCCTATAAAAGTATTTAGTTCATTTATTCTAGTAAACCAAAGTCATCACAAAACTACAATCAGCGTTTTGAGAAACTGTCTCAGCAAATGAGCACATTTTTGGAATAAGACTCCTTAAGCCCTTTGGCAATTTGGATGGAACTGCCCATGGCATACATAAACCTGTCAAATGAGACAAACTTGGCCTTCAGCACACCCAGGAGAGTCATTTTATAACCAGAGTAAGATACTCTTAATAGCAACTTTGCTTCTGTGAGACACATTCTTACTAATGTTTTCCCAGGAAAGCTCCTAACAGGACTATCAAGTATTTAAGCACAGGCCCCTGAGCTCAACTCAAGTTGGTAGGCGGGCTTCACCACACCCAGCTCCCGCCAGAAGCCAGCAAACTTAAAGTTAATTAGCTACTTTAACATTTACTTAACGTTTAACATTTACTTACTTCAGGCAAAAGGACATCTAAAATAAATTTTACTCCATCTCCATGTATTCGATGGAGATTCTCAGTGTCTATTTCATTATATACTACTTCCTTCAAGTAGTTCACTACCAGGTCCAATTGCTCTTCATCCTCTAAGTAAGTTTCAACACAGGTTCCATACTGATTGGAATTCAGGAAGTCCTTCATCCACCGGGACTCTTTTCTGCATTTCAGAATAGCCAGAAGATGCTCTTCTGCTCCCTTGGTCTTCACTATGAACTCCACTATCTTTTTATTTGCTTTGTCTCTTGCAGCCCTCGTTCTGTCAGGCAGAAGTTTCTTGGAGGGCTTCTGAGCTGAGAAGTCTGTGTCAGGAACTTCCACATCTTCCTCTGCTGTGTTTAGGAAGGTTGTTTGGACTAAGCCTTGCTGATACTGCTTTCTAACTGGATAGCCTGAAAGGAGAACCACAGTCATTCACACTTATATAAAAGAAGGGGCTTTCCTGCATACAAACTCATGTACACACACAGATAAAATAAGGGGATTTCTTCACTAGAGGATTTTTCCTTCCTCCCATACTGAAGGGGAAAAGAAAACCCAACACCACAACAAGTGTTGAAATTGACACAAACTTTGAGAAGAACTTGCTTCAGTGTGAAATAACTAGTTAGCTGGTTAGTGTTAACGATCAGTACTGCTATTATGGTATTGAAAAAAAATCTTACAGCACAACAATGGCATGTAGTAACTTTAACAGTACGCCCTGCCAGCCTAAATCAATCCATATTTGTTAAAATTAGAGCTAAGCTTATCTACTAAAAGGAATACAAACAAATCTCATCAGGAGTTCACTTACTGATATCATCAGCAAAATATTCCCAGAAGGATCCCGTAAAAGAATGACAACCTAAAAAGCCCAAAACAGGGTTACTTATCAGTTCAGTTAAGTCGATGAGACAAAGCTGACAGCCTTAGTGCTGCTGTATTTTTTCTGATCCACATCAGAACAGGCATCACCAACTCATGCACTTACCCACTCTAATTCGATAGTCAGAAATCAATTGAATGCACCACTCAATTTCTTGGCGATATTCTTTCTTGGCTTGGTCCTGTGAAAAAAGAGGGATTTATAGTTCTAAGAGCAGCTTGTTGAAGCTTCCAGGTCTAGGGCACTAACAAGTTAACAAATTAAAGTTCACTGAGATTTTGCACTGTCTTGGAATTCAATGCCTATAATCACTTTGTACATTCACTTTGTGTGAGTGGCTTTACAACATGCAGAAAACTGACAAGTGAAAACAGTCCTAAAGGACTAGCTACCACCCACATTCACACATCCTTAGTAACACCCATAATCCCATCAAGGAAAAACGATCCCATTCCCATTCTCTACTTTGTGCAGCACTAATTACGTTTAATCACTTTGTTGAAGAGGAGGATCTCTCACAAGAGAGCAGTGAATGAAGTCAACCACCCAGCTGCAACACACTCCCAGGGCAGGATGAGCTACAGATTGTATACAAAGTATTTTTCCAGGAGTTTCCATGTAATTAACTGCAACTGTATACTAGTAGCACTTACAATGAGGTCCTGCTTTTCTTCACAGTCAAAGTGCTTCAGATTCTTAAGAGACACTGAGAAACTTGAAGAGAAAAGAAACACACTTAGGGAAAAGAGGCAGTCAAGTGGTGCAGCTGCTTCTTCATTGCAGTTCTGCACCTCCCTGAAAATCAGGCTTCATAAGGGACTCAGTAGTGTGGGCTTCATTAGTTCTGGATTCCATAAGTTAAAACTGAGGAATCTTTCAAAGAAAGAGAAGTACCTGGTTTTAAAGCATGTCTAAAAGCAGGCCTATGTTTCCAGGAAACTTGTCCTCAACATGTGAAAAATACCCAGGGCCTCAGCCTTTTTTTTTTTTTTTTTAAAAAGTCTTCTCCCCAGTTCCTCCCTAAATGTCAGCTGTTAGCACTAACACCAGCCTGCCTCAACTGGCAGCATGATAAAGCACACAGCCCACCCCTGCAAACCCTTATCTAACAGTCCCTCCCTTTGAGATCAGCAGGAGACTGCCTAACAGAAACCTCAAGTTCAGCACCTGACCAGAATCCACAGCATTTACCTCCTTTTCTTGTCATTTGTATTCCCTTCTATGAACAACACATGTGCCTTTCTGTGTTTCCGCTTCACATTTTTTACCTGTTAAGAGGGTAAAGTCTTTTGAGCATTCTAGAATTAACATCCTTACAAAGCAAGAACATTTGCAGCTATATAATGCAATCCCCCATGCTTAGAGTAACTTAAATATGGAAAACAAAGCAGCAAGAATAGCAAAACACCCCAATGGAGCATTTGTGTTAGTGTGCAAGGAATTTATTTTAAGGATATTTTATATCCCCTAATTCATGATAGGGGATATAAAAGCTAAGTAGGAATCCTCTGCTCCAATATAGGTGTGAACCAACCACATTTATTTTTTTGATGTGCTTCCATCACATAAATTCACTTCATTATCTTTGGTTTTGCCTTCGTTTCTGGTTTAGAAAACACTCATGTCCGGAATTAGGAACGCCTCTACTGAAAGACCTTCAATATTTTCGATTCCAGATGAGACAAGAAGGGCAAGAGACACCCAAGAACTTGGTTAGTTGTTCCTCAAATCCCCTGAGACATCTTAACATCACTCTGATATGGCAGTGAGCTGTTCTTACCACTGCTGGCCAATACGGATATTTTTGCCATTTGCACCAGACCAAAATCCCTTCCTCAATTGATTCTGGTTCTACAATGCAAAAAAAAAAAAAAAAAAAAGTTTTTTTTAGAAAAAGAACAAACAAATTTAACTCACCCTGTCTCATCAGCCTCCTTTTATACAGGGAATATTCAACGAGTTCTGCTTCAATGCTTTTACAAATTTCAAATGAAGTGACAGAACATTCCCTTCCCCTCACACAGGGCAGGCAGCTCCCAATATACAAACTCAGAAACCTCCCTCTTAGCCCCTTGCCCAGTTTCACAATGTTTTGCAAGTCATTCTGTTCCAAAAAGCCTTTCTGGGGTACCCAAAAAACACAACATTTTATCCCAAGCCTGAACAAAGCTGATTCATTTTCTAGGAAGGTTAAATTCCAGGAACAGATATTGCTATAACTTGTCAACAAGTCAGAAGCACTCATAAAGTCACACTGATCTTGGGTAAGTCTGGAACAGACACCCTCATGCCTCACCTTGATGTGACAGAATACTAGGAAGTTCCTCATCATCGTCATCTTCATCTACCAGAGCTGAAAGCTGAGAGAGTTTCTCTGAGAAAGCTCTCTCAGACAGGTCAGAAGGTTCCAGTCCTGCCAACAGCAACACCAGCACCATAAGCATGGGATAGAGGTCAGCTTCGTATCAGATGGAATAAATAAATGTGAAAAAATAGTGATTCACGTTGCTGTGGGGTAACACAAGGCATCTGCTACACCACACACACTTCCATGACTCCCTGCCTAGGTAAAGGCCTAAATAAGATGGATGAGGCAGAAAAGGAACAGACTGGTTTCAAGATTCTGCACCAGCCTGCTCCTTTACACAGCCTCAGTTCATCTCAACACTGACCTCCACACTAACTAGACAGCATTAAAGAAAAAACTGTGCAAAATTAGCAAGTGAAGGTTAAGCAGTACTGTTAAGTACAGTTTTTATGTAGCTTGCATTAAAGCCATCGCACTTCCTGCTTCTCCAAGACTTAAACCCAGCAATTTAAGAACCTCCCCCATAAAAATACATCATTCTCAAAAGATGAAAACAGTGCTTGAGAATCAAAAGGAGTGAAGATTTCCCTGCCACAAGCAATACACTCACCTTCATCTAAGTCAGACAGGTGAAACTCCTTCACTTTATCCACAGCCACAGCTGAGGTGTCCTTGCTTTCCTCCTCTTTGAGCTGAGAGGGGGAACCATCAGAAGCTGTTCCACAGTGAGAAGGCCCAGATGGAGACTCCAGGCCATTTCTGCATTTCCTTTTTCTGCAGGAGGACACAGTTGCATTGGTCTCTTGTTCTCCTTTTGGTTGTTTTGAACTCCTTGTCTTTTTTCTCCTGTTTAATTGTTTTGTTAGATTTTTGTTCTCACTTCCACTGCTCTTCTCCAAGTCAGAGGCATTTTTACAAGAGGAATTCAGTAACATCCTTTTAGGCTGATGCCTGGTGCTTGTCCTTCTCCTCATTGAGTCAGAGTTGCAGGACACAGACAGAGAAGCAGCCTCACCAAGAGGCTGTTCTTTATCTCTGGGGGAATTATTTGTAAGCAACACAGGTGATCCTGCACCTCCTGGCCTTTTTCTTCCCTGCTTACTTTTTTCTTCCTTTGGCTTGAGTGAAATCTTCTTTCCTGTTTGGGACCTTGTCAGCAATTTGGGCTTGATTTTTTTCTGTCTTGATGACTGTGATTCTGGCTTTGTGCCTCTTGGACTGTCTGAATTTGATGTATCAGACAAGTCCCCAGAACTGCATTTTGAAGGTTTTGTCCCATTCTCATTTGCTTTAGGACTTGCCTCGGGTTTAGAGCATCTCTGGTTTCGTTTTTTTGCACCAGTCTTCAGGTTGGGCCTACTTTTTTGTTCTCTTTTCCTCTTGGGGGTCTTGGACTCCAACATTTCTTTGCAGTGAGAGAGTGCTCGACAGCGAGTTAAAGGGGGAGATGAGAGAGACCCTGTGTTGTTTGCCTGGGATAACTGAGCACTTGGTCCTTCTTTTGAGGGAGGTACTTGTTCAGCTGATGCATTTTCTTTCAAAAAATCCAGGGCAGTTTTAAGAGCACAGCGATATTTCAGTTCTTCCACAGCCTCACTAGGATCCACCTTTTCCCCTGATGATGAAGAACACACAACAGATACAACCACCTTTCTTTGTATACAAGAAATAAAAAAAATTGTATTTACACTATCTTTTGTCAATGTTGTCTTTTGTCTAAGACATCACTGAAATTATCCACAACTTTTGAGCTCAAGTATATGAAAAGCACACAGCACAATGCCATTTTTTATGCAGGTACATACAAATTTCTTCACCATTCCTTCCAATGCAGGGGAGGAGCCAAAGTAGCTTTAATAATATTTAGTCTATTTTCAACTTTTACAGCTCAAATGGAAAGGGAAAAAGAAATTGAAAACACCCCAAGAAACACAAAGCTTAACTACTGCCCATCAAACTGAAGCTTTGTGCATCTTTTCTGAATGTGAAATGCAGAAGGCAACAAATGCTTTGAGAGATCCTCACCTAAGTTAGAGGCAATGTCCTCTATACTCTCTTCCTTCAGTGGTACAGCATCTGCCTGGTTCACAGTAGCCCTGAGAACACAACAAAGCACAGCCATTACCCATCCCCTCACAGTCAGTGATCTCATTTCACAGCTTCAGATAAAAGGATTACTCCTTCCTTACAACATCTAGATGTGCAAACAGAACAGTAACAAAGGCACTCACTTTTCTTTTAAGCCAATTATTTCAACTTCCAAAGTCTCCTCTGCATTAGTAACAGTTGATTCCCCAGCAACTTCAGTTTTGGGCAAAATCTACATGAAAAGAGAAAAACATGCATTTAAAATCCTTTACCAAGTGTGTAAAGGCCATAGGACAGGTCTGACCTCAAAACATTTTTAATAACTACTCTTTTTTTTAAGAATATACTCATTTACTTGGAGCAAGTGCATCCAGAGAGCTGACTTCTGTCACTGGGTAACTCACCTAAGCTATCAGCACTGACTGGGCAGCTGCATCAGCACCTTTGTCTCAGTTTACATACAAAAATCACCAGCAGATCAGCTTCTGCTCACAAGTGGATGCTTTCTGCTACCCTTCCTCCACTTTTAAGCCACACTCACAAACCCTTCCTTATTTCCATGCCTGTTTTACCTTTGCTGGCCATAAACGCTTCTTCCAGTTGCAAAGAATGTACTCCTGGTCTGTCATGACTGTGGCTCACGCAGAAAAGCAAAACTCCAGAATGCTCTGAAGAAGGAAAAAAGGGTTACCCAAAACTTGGTCCATTTTTTACTTCCTCTTTTTGCTTTTTAAGAAGAAATACAGAATCACAGCACAGTTGGGCTCATAGGGACCTTAAAGACGACCCAGTTCCAAGCTCTGCTGTGGGCTGGGTGCCCCCAGCCTGGACCCACCTCCAGGGATGGGGCACCCACAGCTCTCTGGAGCCTGCTAGGGCCTCACCACCTCTGAGCAAAGAATTTCCCCTTAACATCCAACCCAAACCTCTCCTCTTTTAGTTTAAGGCCATTCCCCCTCATCCCAGTGCTGTTAGGCTGTGCAAAAAGCCAGTCCCCTCCCGCTGTGAGCTCCCCTCAGGCAGGGGGAGGAACAGGACCTGCCCAGACCACCTCCACCCTGTTTGTTTATCTCTGGGATCGCTGCTCTGACCTCACCTCACAGCCCCCAGGAAGGAGTCCCACAACTACACCTTCTGAGGCCTCATGGAAGCCCTGGGCACAGCCGGGGACAAACACAGCGCTGCTGCAGCCCCGGTACCTTACCGGGANGGGCCAAACACAGCGCTGCTGCAGCCCCGGTACCTTACCGGGACCCCCAGGTCCCTTTTCCCCCCCCCCTCCCCCCACTGCTCTGTGCCGCCTCTCACGGATGGCGGTTACGGCTCCGGTGGGGCTGGGGCAGAGCCCTCACGCGATCCCCAGAGCCCCGAGGGCGCAGGGAGCCACCCGGGGAAGGCCCTCGGCACTCACCCGGGCTCCAACCGCCGCTCCCTCCGAGCTCCTCCCGCCTCCACCGCCGCTCCCGGGGCTCAGCCGCGAGCAAAGGGTCGGGATGGGGCCTAGGCCCTCGCGCTGAGGGGAGCGAACGGCCCCAGACTCTGCCCACTCAGAGAACCGCCGCCGCTCCGCCGTTAGGAGCCGGGACACCGCGCCCGGCTCAGCCCCGCCGCGGGCCGGGGCCGCTCCGCCACACAGCGCGGAGCTACACAGCGCCGCGCCGCCCCTTCCTCATACACCGCGCCCCGCTCTGCGCGTGCGCCGCGTTCCCCTGGAGATGCGACAGCCAATCAGCAGCAGTTCTCCCGAGAGTTCCCTCCCTCACCGCACGTTCCGCCCGTTATGCGCCAGCCAGTCAGATCGCCCGCTTCTCCNAAGGAAAACTCCAGAATGCTCTGAAGAAGGAAAAAAGGGTTACCCAAAACTTGGTCCATTTTTTACTTCCTCTTTTTGCTTTTTAAGAAGAAATACAGAATCACAGCACAGTTGGGCTCATAGGGACCTTAAAGACGACCCAGTTCCAAGCTCTGCTGTGGGCTGGGTGCCCCCAGCCTGGACCCACCTCCAGGGATGGGGCACCCACAGCTCTCTGGAGCCTGCTAGGGCCTCACCACCTCTGAGCAAAGAATTTCCCCTTAACATCCAACCCAAACCTCTCCTCTTTTAGTTTAAGGCCATTCCCCCTCATCCCAGTGCTGTTAGGCTGTGCAAAAAGCCAGTCCCCTCCCGCTGTGAGCTCCCCTCAGGCAGGGGGAGGAACAGGACCTGCCCAGACCACCTCCACCCTGTTTGTTTATCTCTGGGATCGCTGCTCTGACCTCACCTCACAGCCCCCAGGAAGGAGTCCCACAACTACACCTTCTGAGGCCTCATGGAAGCCCTGGGCACAGCCGGGGACAAACACAGCGCTGCTGCAGCCCCGGTACCTTACCGGGACCCCCAGGTCCCTTTTCACCCCCCCCTCCCCCCACTGCTCTGTGCCGCCTCTCACGGATGGCAGTTACAGCTCCGGTGGGGCTGGGGCAGAGCCCTCACGCGATCCCCAGAGCCCCGAGGGCGCAGGGAGCCACCCGGGGAAGGCCCTCGGCACTCACCCGGGCTCCAACCGCCGCTCCCTCCGAGCTCCTCCCGCCTCCACCGCCGCTCCCGGGGCTCAGCCGCGAGCAAAGGGTCGGGATGGGGCCTAGGCCCTCGCGCTGAGGGGAGCGAACGGCCCCAGACTCTGCCCACTCAGAGAACCGCCGCCGCTCCGCCGTTAGGAGCCGGGACACCGCGCCCGGCTCAGCCCCGCCGCGGGCCGGGGCCGCTCCGCCACACAGCGCGGAGCTACACAGCGCCGCGCCGCCCCTTCCTCATACACCGCGCCCCGCTCTGCGCGTGCGCCGCGTTCCCCTGGAGATGCGACAGCCAATCAGCAGCCGTTCTCCCGAGAGTTCCCTCCCTCACCGCGCGTTCCGCCCGTTATGCGCCAGCCAGTCAGATCGCCCGCTTCTCCGTTTGCCCCGCCCTAACTCCGCCTCCTATGGGGACGCGCTCGGGCACTCCCGCCCCCCGCGGAGCGCCCCGCCCAACGTCACGTGGGTGGGGGCGGTGCATGCGTCACTTCCTTCCTCGCTGACGCGATGACGTCATGCGGGCAGTGGTGGGGGAGAGGGCTGCCATGGCAACAGGAGAGGGGGCTCTTGGTTAGTGGTGACGTCACGGCGGAGAGCTGCGCCGTGACGTCAGGATGCAGCAGAGGAGGCCCAGGCCTCCTTCCTGCCGCAGGGGAGGGCTCCCTGGGACTGGTCGGGGTAGAGCATGGCGTTTTCCTGGGGCCTCCAGGGGCCTCCATGGGCCTGGGGCTCTGTGGGGACATGGTGGCCTGGGGGACATTGTGAGGACACCGTGGGGACATGAGGATGTCATGGGGACATTGGATGAGGGGACACCGTGAGGGCACCATGGGATCTGGGGGACACGAGGGTTCCATGGGGATAGGGGGACACAATGGGGACACCATGGGGACACCATGGGGACATGGGGACACCATGGGGACTCAGGCTTTTGGCGAGCTGGTCGCTGGCCCTGTTGGTTTTTACCCGTTCCGCCCCAGTCAAAGCAGCAGACACATGGCGACGTTTGATGTTTTATTAGCTGTCTATGCTTCGTTATAAATACCTGCAATACTGAAAATGTAACCACGATACCGAAGGAGTAAGGAATTCAACCACGTTCTGAGAGCAGCATTCAGACCAGAACAGCATCTCCCATTCCATTCACACCCAGGAGTGCACTTCCCTACCTTTAAGTACTGATATTTGGGGAGTAATACTTTGTTGACATAACAAACTCTTTTTTTTTTTTTACAGTTTTCCTTTGGATGTCTCCCTGCACAGAAGACACTTGGTTCCTCGTTGCTGTCTCATTAAAACCTTGTTTCCTATCACCCTGCAGGACCAGGAGGAGTCTGGAGGCAGGGCAAGGTGGCTCAGCGTTTTCCAGCGTTGCTTCCCAGCTCTGGGTGTGCTGAGCCCTCTGGCCCAGCCCTGTGGTATGTTCAGGTAAGTATTTCATATCAAAGCATTATGAAATTTGGTGTTTAATACCTGGTTTAGCAAACAGCGTGCTTGGAGTTCTGGCCCTGTTGTTGTAAATGGGGACACCTCCGTGGAGTTTGCAGGACAGAGAATGTCACATGCCAGAGGATGAAGACCAGAGCTCAGCACTCTGTGTTGTGTGTTCAAAACAGGGGGAGGAAGAGAGAGAAATTTGCTTTCTCCAGAGTGATCCCGTGCTACCCACCTGCTCCCCCACTTAAGGGATGGCTGATAGTTCAAAGGAGCACGTTTCTGCCCCTGACCTAATATTTTTCCAGTTCCATAGAACCCCTTGAACAGCTCTGCATCTGGCTTTGCGAGCACCCTAACCATCAAGGAGCATCACAGAGTGTGGATCAGCCCTTATGTGCCATTGCCAGGATTTCTGCTCGTGCTGTAAATAAGGGTGAGGGTCACTGGGTCACGTTTGCCCTCCTGCCTCTCCTCTTACATTCTGGATCTGCTGACCAACCTCTCTGGGCTGTGCTGGGTGTCTGTAATCACAGCTTTTATCTTAAGCAAAGCTGTATTTGTTGTTGGCAGTCCCTTCTTCATCACCTAAGGAATTGCACATCCCCATCCTGGAAAAATGAACTTCGTATATTCATTTCGTTCCCTTCCAGTTGAGATTTTTTTTTTATTTTTTTTTTTGCCTGGGACACACTGTGACCACCCACAGTCACAGCCCCACGCTGGGACCAGCAGCTCTCTGCAGCCCAGCACACGTTGTATGGCTTTTCCTGTCTCCTCACTTGTTCTATGTTAAAATCCTTAATGGTAATCCTGTGGCTTGGTAAAGAATCGCCTAAAAAAATTCTTTTCAAGAAGTTTGTCGACTGATTTCGTTACTCTTAAAAAAAACCAAAGGTATAAACTCATTGTCCTCAGTCAGGAAACAACAGCACCGTCACATGGTACAAAGTCTTACACTGCTCTGTAGAAATTGTTGCATTGCTCTTCGTTAAAACTTGTGTTAATTGGAACCTGGAGTGCGAGGAAGGCAGCGTTCCTGGGCAGCGATGGTCCTACCACTCCCACACACCACACCGACACGGAACACCAGAACGAATGGAGCCGGAGTGTAAGGAAAGCACAAATTAAACAGAGGTCGTCTACCACCTAGAGATAACGAGGGGACCACTGGCAAACACTTCCTGGCAGGTTCAAGCAGCGGGGACCTGGGGCACCGCGCACCTCGAGTGCCACGGGGGCTGGTGGGTGCTGTGGGACTGCAGGCTGAACGCAGGTTGTCACATTCACCCCTCAGTAACTGCACCCCTGGGGACTATTTACAGCAAGATACAAAACTCTGTTGTAAAGATAACTCACTGTCTTTGTAGGGAAGGTGAAACAAAGCCTTTTTTTTTTTTTTTTCTGCTGTTTGCTCCTCGTTTTTAAGCCACTTTGGGAACTCAAGAAGCCACAGTGGCCAGAACTGCAAAGTTGTTGGAAGACCGAGCCGCCAGCCTTGTCCCCTCCGCCGGGATGGCACGGACATCGCAGTGGCACCAGGACACCACGTAAGGACGCGCTCCGAGCACACCCACAACACCCTACCAACACCCCCCCGCCCCTGCCCTGCCCGTGGCCACCCCCGAGGGTCCCTGGGGTGCTGCTGGAAGCTGGGAGCTGGGCATGCTAGCTCGCACAGCTCGCCCCGTTCACAGGGACCTTGGGCACAGCAGGAAACGCCTCCAGGTCCTCGGGTGCAGCGGTGGCTTCGGGGCTGGCAGTGCCCTGGGGCAGGCAGGAGGCCCGTGGGCCCCCCCGGCTGCGCCCGCTCCTGGAGCAGTCGTGGTGGCCGTGGTTGCCCAGGCGGCTGGAAGCCACCACGGCCTTCATGGCAGCCTGCAGGCAGAGGCACGGCCCCCGTTAGTGGCACGGGGTTGGTGGAAGAGGAGGAAAGCAGAAATTCTGGGGCTTTGTGGGGCTTTGTCACGTTACCTTCAGTTTCCTCCTGGCGTTAAATTCCTGCAGCTTCTTCTGCGTGCTGTCCATGTGAGCAAACTTAGCGGCTTTCCCGGTGACCCAGGGGTGCTCCAGAGCCTGGTACACTGTCAGCCTCTTCTGGGGGTCCAGGACGATCAGTTTCCTAACCTGCAGCCCATTCCAGCATGCAAAAAAGTGTCATTTGTTGAGTGCCCCCAGCCCTGTGCGATGCAGGAGTGCGAACAGAAGTTTTTCTGAGCCAAGCCCAGAGATGGAAAAGCATTTCACACGTTGCTGTTCCATTTGGCAAATTCTTGGACTTGTTATTTTTATAAAGAAAACATCAATCTCGTTGCGCTCTCGGCGGCCCTGAGCTCTGCTCCAAGCCAGGTAACTCACCAGGTCCTTGGCGTTGAGGGAAACCTCATCCCACCACGGCGACACGAACTCGTAGTCGCAGGTGAGGATGCGGCTGTACATGTACTGATCCCCGCGGGGGTCGAAGAAGGGCTCGAACCCGCAGAGCCTGCAAGCAGGAGGACCCCGCTGCTCCCGGTCCCTGTGCACGGATGGGGTGGGGTGGGGGCTCGCGGCCCCCAGCGGTACTCACAGGATGTAGGTGATGACCCCCACTGACCACATGTCCACCTCCGGGCCGTAGGGGCAGCCGTGCAGGATTTCAGGGGCTGAAAGAAGAGTTTGGGGTTAAAAATGAGGAAAAAATGGCTGCTGGGTACCGGCAGTGCCCTCTGAGCGTGGAGAGGCTGTGGCACCTCCGTGACCATCCTGCACTGATCTGGTGTGTGACTCCCCCCATTTCCAGCACACAGAGCTGCTGCAACTCTGACGCAGAGAAATCCGCTGCCCAGGGATTAATTAGGGGCTACCAGGAAACGTAATGAGCTGGGGATGCAGCAGGACTGCACGAGTCCGAGCGCAGCGGAGCCGTGTGGATTGCAGTGGGGTTGGGCACCGATGGCACGTGGGACTCACACCGCATGGCACGGTGCCACCTGCCCCCATCCCTCCAGTCCCCGATTTGGGGCTCTTGGCAAAGCAGAGTGAATGGGAGCCCCGGAGCTCCTCTGCCCCCCGTCCCCGCTGCTCACCGCAGTACCCCGGCGTCCCGCAGACGGTTTTCATGGTGTCCTGCTCATCCACGATCTTGGAGAGCCCGAAGTCGCCTTGGGGACACACAGGGGAGGGGTCATGCTGATGGGTGCCACCAGGGTGGGAACCCCCAGGCCCCAGCCCCCCCAGCACCCACCGATCTTCAGGGGCGCGTCGGGGGAGAGGTCTGCGTACAGCAGGTTCTCCGGCTTCAGGTCCCGGTGCACGACTCCGTTCTCATGCAGATACTGCGGGGGGAGAGACCCGGGGATGCGGCGAGGGAGGGCTTC
>WBMW01001645.1:0-23457 GCA_013396635.1 Penelope pileata
AACATGGGAAGTTCCACACAAACGCGTGCAAGAATTTCTTCACAGTGCAGGTGAGGGAGCACTGGAACAGGCTGCCCCGGGAGGTTGTGGAGTCTCCTTCCCTGGAGATATTCAAGACCTGTCTGGACGCCCACCTGTGTGACCTGCTGTAGGGAACCTGCTTTGGCAGGGGGGTTGGACTCAATGATCTCTTGAGGTCCCTTCCAGCCCCTGCAATTCTGTGATTCTCTGGTGTCCTTTTCAGAGGTTTCACTTTCTGAGGGCAGAAACATTCTTCCTCGTGTGAGAGAGATGCAGGTTGTGCAGCCCATCTTATGCAAACTGTGATTTTTGTCAAAAATCCTTTCCACTGTTTTAGGGTGCTTTGCTCCAGCACACGCTGCCACAATATGCTTGTTCCTGCAAAAGGGTCTGCTCCCCAGATCTGCCTGACTCAAACCTTGTGTGCATATAGCTAGAGCCATTGGAGGCTCCCAGAGTGAGCGTGGTCCAAAGCATACAATGCAGGCAGAATGGGAATTCCAGCTTTTAATTTCCTTCCTATTTCCTGCATTTCTACCACTTCATATCATTTTTTCAGCTCTTTCTTATTAGAGTTTCACAGGACAAGTCATTAGAATCATGCAGTGCATTTGATTCTAATTTTCCTGATCCCCAGATGCTGGACGCAAACCAACGAGGGGAAATAAAAGCAATAGAGGATGATTTTAAACCCTTGTGGCTCATGGAGTCAGCTCCTCCAGATGTTCTGGGCCATGCAACCATCGCACAGGTTGGAGGGCTAAGTTTTTTGTTATTATTTCAGAAATGATACAGACACTCCAGTCTAGAAAATTGTAGTGTAATGTTGATACAGCTCCTTGACACACTGAGCTCCAGTTGAACTGGTTGTTCAGGATGTCATTAAATGCATATATTTGCTACAAGATCCTGACAGACATCCTGCACCTGTATTCCCTTAAGTTTAAAGAAACAGCTTATTCCTAAAAAAATACATAAAACAACTGCAATGTCTTCATGAGGAAGGCAGCCAACTTTTAGCAGGGATCACGAACGGACTTTTTGGAAAATGCGCGGCTTCCGATGGAATTGGTGCAGTTGGTGCAGGACCTGTGCTCCCCACATGCTGCACGTGGCCCCACTGAAGCCCCAGCTGCATCGTTTGTGCGTTTTGTTACCGCTCCGCACACCCTGCTATGTAATTCCGCGCGTTGTTTGTGGAGCAGAGGAGGCAGGGAAAAAAAATCCATAAAAAGTTTTATAAAGTGTGTAACATTCCCTATAAAACGAATATGCTGAATGGACTGTTATTCCATCCTTTATGCTACCGGGTAACTCTGCTGGGAACAAAAAACCAGAAGCAAGTCGTGAATGTTTGTTATTTCCTTGTGGGTCTCAGCACCATGGGATTGGCATGGCAACCAACAACGTGGGCACATGTGTACACGCTTGGGGCTTTCTCCCAGTTACTACTTATTTAATGCAACAACCACACAACCTTTGGAGCCAGTGCTCACTACAGTTAAACACCACAGCTGGAAATTACCCAGTATCTACTGCAAGCAAGTGCCTACCGAGGTGGCCTCTGCTCTGTCCCTGGTTCTTTTCTCCCCACACACAATTTCTGGGAACAACCTTCCAGGTTGTTATAAATACCTGATATTTCTTTTTTTGTTGTTGTTGTTAAATTAGGAGAGTAACTGCTAATATTTTACATTCTCAGAGCTGAGAGAAGCATGAAAGAATCACAGCTGTGACTGTGACTGCCCACACAGCAAGTAGGAAAGCAAGGCACGCAGAGAAGTCCGTGCTGCTCAGTGTTGCACCCTGCAGCTCCATCCAGGACAACAGGGCACTGTCAGGAGCCTGCGTGCAGAATGACATGGCCTGGACAATGCAGCCTGAGCTGGTGATGCTGATATCCCCCTGCAGCCCAACACAGCTCCCATTTCCCTCTGCTGGTGCTCAGCTGTTGCTCTGCACTGCACACCTTCCTGCGGCTGCATGAGGGAATGTTACAGGAATTAAAGGGTTCCTGGCTCCTCTTCTTATATCTACTCTATTTGTGCTGCATTAACTCAACTGCAAAGACCAAATTCCCAGAGGGTTATTCTGTTACCAGGCTGTAATTCATCCCCTTATGTCTGACAGGGCGCCTGTACAGTGTTTGCTGGAGAATCAGGTCTCTTGAAGACCCCAGAGAAATCCAGCCTGGCCAGCACTGTGCTCAGCTCACGCTCACAGCTCACAACAGATGCGGTGGCTGAGGTTCCATAGCCCAGGCTCCCATCACCCCAGCAGCCATTTGGTTTCTCCACCAGGCTTTGCTCAGACTTGGCCACTTGGTGCTGGCCCCTCCAACCACCCTGCTGTGCATCACTGCCAGCTGGGGTGGAGAACAGGCTGTGTGCCCTGCACCAGCTCTGCTGTGCAGTCAGTCACCTCCAAAGATGAAGAGCTAGAAGAAAGATGGTGTGCTGCGTCCCTGTCAGGGTGCAGTGAGGGCTGGCTGCTCCCTGCTGCAGTCCTGGATGGTATATATGCAGCTGTTTTAAAAGGTCGAAAGTAACCTTTCTGCTTCCTCAAGGAAACTCTTTGCCAGCATCAGTGTTAAGTCACTGCCACCAGCTATACTAGAACACTTTTCACATCATTAAATATTTTAATGAGTTCAAAGACCAGAGCTAATATATATCACAACTGTAGCACACTGTGTCATAAACAGCAAGGTGCCCACGGACAGGCTGGTACCTCTCAGAATGGCCG
This sequence comes from Penelope pileata, assembly GCA_013396635.1. Taxonomy (NCBI): domain Eukaryota; kingdom Metazoa; phylum Chordata; class Aves; order Galliformes; family Cracidae; genus Penelope; species Penelope pileata. The sequence goes on from WBMW01001645.1 coordinate 2,767, forward strand.
TCTCCAACCTAAAGTAAATGCTTTTTTATTGCATCCATCTTCCTGCCAAGTCTTGACACTATATCTGAGAAAGATTTAGTGTCATAGCCCAACAATGTGAAGTAACAAATTCTCAGTTCTCTGCAGCAACTGGAGACGACATGACCACATTAGCATAGTCTCTCCGCTGCCAGTTTCTCATGCCAAGCCCAACCATCAACGTATTTCATTGTGCTTCTCACTGTCAGCTGTCATCTACAAGTAGGTAAGACACTTAATTTTGGGAGGGGGACTATTAAGAAGGTTTGAATTACCCGTTAGTGTAGCTCTGCTTTACAAAGTAAAGACTAGTCCTGAACGTTGGCTTTACTTGACGGTTTGTATTATCTTCTTTTCACCGTAACACCTGAGAACCACATTAAGTGTTCATTGTATCCATCCATAGAATTCTCCTGTGAATAGAAGGAGTACTACTATCAGCACTACAAACCAGGGAAATGAATGGGAGGCCTGACCTGACTGAGCAACGCAGCCAAGCTCCAGGCAGGATATCTGTAGCACAGCGAGAAACTGAATCCTGACTCTTATCCAAGTGCATCTTTTCTACAAGGCCATCTCTCATTTGGCTGGAGAAAAAATGATTTCCTACAGGACAACCATTTTGACTGTCCCAAAATGGGAATAGCTGCTCGTCCACACAGGCAGGCACATCCCTGTGCTGCACATTGAAGCAGGGCTGACAGTCCAGGCCTCACAGCATCCACAGCCCCTGAGTGGGGACACGCAGGTTGTGACCGGAGGGAGTTGAGATGGCTCCTAAAGAAACCAAACCCTAAAAAGATTTGGAGGCAATCTGTGAGGCACTCACCTGGCAGAGCTGCTGGGTCAGTTTGTGTGAGCATCAAACAATCCTTCACTACAAAGTCAGCTCGGGTTAAGCCCACTGTCCTTGTCCTTGAATGGAAGAGACATTTTCACTTCTCACTTGTGCAGTTCAACATCCACGTAAGGGGCAGTAATTTTTCAACACACTCCAATGAGTCTATGCCCTCACAATGTTTTTTTTTTTTCTGTGTAACTCGGTTCACCCAGACTTGGGTCAGGTGTAGCCCCCTTAACAGCATACAAGCAATCTGGTTCTTTTAAGTATTGGTAACATCCTCGAACATTGTTTCATTCAAACACTCGTGTGATCTTTCATTTAAATGGAGTAATTAAAATAATTTGGCTTTATTGAACCACACAGAAGGAATACTGTACAAATGTTTTGTTATCAGTTGCCAGCAGCTCTTGTAGCTCCTGTAATATGCTAATTTGGGAGACTTCAGGTCTTGTTATTTTTTCACTCGCAGTGCCACAACAGAGTGATACTTCAACAGCTTCCACAAGCTACGGCCTTGAGTTATCTCCAAATCGACAGCTGCAGGCAGGGAAGAGTGAACTTAACCTTCTCTGTGCCACTGATGGCCAAAAAGTCCCAGAATAAGGCTCTGCAAAATGTAGCAGGAGTGAGAAAAACCTTTCTTCCCTACCCTTCATGCTAGCCTGTTTGGTTTCTGCAGCTGTCATGCCTATGACTTCTAAGCATAAGCTTGCATGCAGCACAGTCATTTTCTTTGTTTCATGTCATGATACACAGCTGCACCAAAAGACTTTTTATCTCGTTTTTCTCCAGCATGGACTTGGTGGGGTACATGTGGGACAGAAACACATATGTCTGTATGGCGGTTTGTCAGGAGCTGCGCTAAAATATCGTGAAAGAACAAGAACACTGATGCTCTTTACCATTTAGTCATTCCTCTCATGTTCTTAATTAAATACTGGCATTGCTCTGTTTTGTTTTCAGTTCCTGTTTGCCCTCACGCTGAGAGTGTTGGTCTCTGTGTATTAGTCCAGCACTATACTTGATGATATTTCAGCATCCCAAAAGCACGTTAGTTATACAAAATACTCCTCTAACAACTGACTGTGAGGTTGCTTTTTTTTCCCTTCAAAACATGTTGCTACTTGGTGTACCCAGCATGCACTCCTTGTTATCCTAGCAGGCTAGAAAAGGAAGTTTTAAGTGGATTCAATTTCAAGCAAGTGAAAGTGAACAGTTTATTTTTTTAAAAAGTTACCTGAAACTTGGGCTGTGTTGTCTTACTTCACAGATTCCAGTCGCTACAATGGCAAACTCACCATGCAGACAAACGAATACACTCTGGATTCTGACAGCTGACAAGAGGCAGGTCCTTCTTTTTTGACCCCTCATCTGACTAGATTATTAATATTCTTACTGCTATTACTGTAAGGCCAATTTTGCAATGTAGCATAAAGCAAAAGCGGTAACACGGGTTGCACAAGGTTGTCTAAGAAGGCAGAACATGGAGTTTGTATCTGATAGAAGTGGTAAGAAATTTCTTTGCTACCTCGAAGTTGAATTGCCACTGAAGAGTGGGGAAGGAAATGAGGAAAGGATGCCTCAGAGGATGAATGATGAAAGAGTGGAAAAGGAAACTTCAAGGCCGAGTTGTCAGGCAGAATGAGTGTAGTCAGCAGGGCAAGTGGCAAGGACTCAGAAATGGTATGGATATGTAGAGCTAGTAACAAACTGACTTCTAGTGCCACCCGTAGAGTTCTTTAAGTCAATAGCTGGAAAATGTGAGGGACGGAAAGCCATTGGGACAGCTTATTAATTGGGAATTAAGTCCAAGAAGACCCACTCTCTCTCTATAATGGCCTACGGGCGGCTTTCATGGCTTCCCAGAAGATCTAACAGCGTCCCATGTTTTGCCTGAAACAGCGCTCGGAATACAGCCTCCAGTCATACCAGTCCTCTGCAAGAAGTGAACAACTTCACCTTCTGTAATTCCTTTGAGTACTTCATGTTTAAGTCTACGTACTCTGATTCTTTGAATATTCATTTTCTTTGCCTGAAAACAGAGAAGTCTCATGCTTAGTAATTTCAAATGTGCATTTACACTTTTATTCACATTAAAGTCTGCTGCGTAACAATCCATTTCTACCTTTTTGCGTCTTTCTGACCTCTTGAGCAGCATAAACCATCTTGGACTTACTCAAAGGCACATTTCATTTCAACAACTGCTATCAGCAGTAATTTTTGCTGATAAAGGGGAACAGTGATACTTTCTGCGAGGCACTCAGCACCGGGGTGGACACATTCCATGCAGAAGCAGGGACTCGCCCCAGTGGGCGATGGGAAGCCATGTCAGGAAGCAGCTGCCGGGCGTCCTTTGCCCTCCCCACTGACGTGGCGGGGCGGGGCCAGGTACAAAGGTGGGGTTGCCAGGCAGCACGTGACCCAGGAGCGCGGCAAAGATAGCGTGGTGGGTCACAAGGGCATGACGTGGGCAGTTTGCGCGGGCAGTCTGTGTGGGGCCTTGGAACGGGGACGGCAAGCAGGGCACGCTTCTCTTCTCGTCCAGGGGGCCCCCAGCCTTTCTGGGATGATGCACACACCCAGATGGACATCCCAGAGAGCTGCCCAGACCTCCGGCTGCGGGGAGCTCTGGAACCTGAGGGACTGAGGTAGGTGAGGAGTGTCGTGGGTGCAGGTGTGCCCAGCTTGGTGACCTTTTTGAGCAGCTGACCAGGCTGCGAGAGGAAGTCACCAGGCTGAGATGCATTCAGCAGTCTGAGAGAGCCTGGTACCCGGTACCATGCGGCAGCGCAGGCAGACCAACAGCCTTGTCTTGGGGCCCAGACAGGGGAAGAAGATAAGGAGGCTTCTGACCTGCCAGAGGGTGAACACACGTAGGGTGAGGGAGACTGGGCCCACGCCTCTGCTCGGGGCGAAAGGAGAAGCCTCTCCCTTGCTCCAGAATTCCCGCTAACACACAGGTGTCCGACCTTTTGGCTTGCCTGGGCCGCACTGAGTGAAGAGGAACTGTCTTGGGCTGCATGGAAATATATCATATAGACTTATTTTATTTTTTACTATTTTTATATTTTTATTAAAACATTCAGAAAAAAAGAGATCAACAAAACATAAAATTAATGGAATGTTTGACCTCGTTTGTGAAACAAATGCATCAGCCTGGTTTGATGGAAGTAGTTGCAATCCTTAGTGAGTTCTCGAGGTGTTCCTCAGAGATTTTGATGCAATTTTACTCTTCCTGTGCTTCACCCTTGAAAACAGCTGTTCACAAATGTACGTACTGCCAAAAAGCGACGATGTGAATAAGGCATGATTGTGAAGGGAGGGATGTTTTTCTTTGGTAAGATAGGGTTTAGAGAAGTCCAGTAGAGAGACATGATCAAATTTTTGAGTTGAACATGTGATTGCAACTCCATACATTCCATATGAAAATTACATTACTGTTCACAGGACTGTGTTTCGTCAGTGTTTCAAAATGCACAAAATTATTTGCCATAACGTGAGTTAGCACCGCACTGTGCTCTCCCCTTGTCCTGGCTTCAGCTGAGACAGTGCTAGCTGCTGCGTGATGGGAACGTGCCTCAGGCCAGGCCAGGCTGGGCCGCTCATCAGCGAAGAGCTGCCACTATGATGACTCAGAGTCATCACAGCAGGGCACAGGCCGCATTATCAGCTCTGCCGCGCTGCATGCCAAGGTCAAATATCCCACTAGTTTTATGGTTTTGTTGATCTCTTTTTCTGAATGTTTTAATAAACAATTTAAAGATACAAAAAAAATGAAATGTTTTTCCAGTTATATACATTAACTATAATATATATTTATATGCANTACATTAACTATAATCTATATTTATATGCAGTTCCTCTTCACTCAATGAGGCCCAGGCACGCCAAAAGGTTGGACACCCATGGGATGAGGGAAGGCAACTGATATAACCTACTTGGACTTCCGCAAGGCCTTTGACATGGTCCCCCGCCACATCCTTATCTCTAAATTGGAGAGATATGGATTTGAAGGGTGGACTATTCAATGGATAAGGAATTGGTTGGAAGACCACAGCCACAGAGCTGTGGCAAATGGCTCTATCTCCAGGTGGAAGCCAGTAACAAGCAGTGTCCCCCAGGGGTCTGTCTTGGAACCAGTGCTCTTTAATATCTTTATCAATGGCATCGATGATGGAATTGAGTGCACCCTCAGCATGACACCAAGCTGAGGGTACAGTTGATACAACAGAAGGAAGGGATGCCATCCAGAGGGACCTTGACAAACACAAAAGGTGGGCCCATGTGAACCCAATAAGGTTCAACAAAGGAAAGTGCTAAGTTCTGCACTTGGGTCAAGGTAATCTTAGATATGTATACAGACTGGGAGAAGAACTCCTTGAGAAGCCCTACTGAGAAGTACTTAGGGATCCTGGTGGATGAAAAACTTAACTTGAGCCAGCAGTGTGTACCTGTAGCCCAGAAGGCCAACGGTATCCTGGGCTCCATCAGGAGAGGGGTGGCCAGCAGGGAGAGGGAAGGGATTGTCCCTCTCTACTCTGCCCTCGTGAGGCCCCATCTGAGTACTGCATCCAGACCTGGGGCCAACACGGGAAAGATGTGGAGCTGCGGGAGAGAGTCCAGAGGAGGGCCACAAAGATGATCAGAGGGCTGCAGTACCTCTCCCTCACAAGCTGAGGGAGCTGGGCTTGTTCAGCCTGGAGAAGAGAAGGCTGCTGGGAGACCTCACTGCAGCCTCCCAATATTTAAAGAGAGATTCTAAACAGGAGGGAAATGCAGTAGCTCTTCCAGAGCCACGTTTAAGCATGCTGTGTACGTCCAGACACCTATGCAAGAACAGACCATTTGCCATCTTTCGTGAAGGTAGTATTTAAAAGATTTTTCTTTTTCCTCACAGTTGGACTAACTTCTCTTTAATTCTTTCTTCTCATGGTTGGGTATTCCTACACTGTTTAATTTCACTGAGACTGATTCTCTCTACTAAAAACTTTAGGCCAACATTTTGTTTCACATTATTTCTGGTTACATTTGCTAAAACGCCCTGCGGATTCCATCTTATCTGAAGTGTTACATACATTGGTTTCCAGCAAAAGGAACTTAACTTGCTAAGTGTGGGCAGAACTGTTAAGTGAATTTGCAACCTAAACTGTTTTCTTGTACTTCAGAGGACTGTAAATACACTCAAGAATCATTTAACTTACAAAAGCATGGTCATGATATAAAGTTGGTGACAACCTAAAGCTGGGAGGTCTCGTTAATACATATGGCACCTGGAAGAGCCTAACTACATTAAGACTACTAGAGCTTGGATGAAATTTACAGGGAAGAGCAGGTGACATGGCTTTCAAGTCTGGTAAGAAGACACTGCTTGAATGAATCTGTGAGTTCAGAAATTTGAAAGAAGACCCAAGTTTGTTTAACTACAGGTTGGCTACAGAACATCCATTTAATTCAGCCTCAGAAAAAAGAGANGACGATGTGAATAAGGCATGATTGTGAAGGGAGGGATGTTTTTCTTTGGTAAGATAGGGTTTAGAGAAGTCCAGTAGAGAGACATGATCAAATTTTTGAGTTGAACATGTGATTGCAACTCCATACATTCCATATGAAAATTACATTACTGTTCACAGGACTGTGTTTCGTCAGTGTTTCAAAATGCACAAAATTATTTGCCATAACGTGAGTTAGCACCGCACTGTGCTCTCCCCTTGTCCTGGCTTCAGCTGAGACAGTGCTAGCTGCTGCGTGATGGGAACGTGCCTCAGGCCAGGCCAGGCTGGGCCGCTCATCAGCGAAGAGCTGCCACTATGATGACTCAGAGTCATCACAGCAGGGCACAGGCCGCATTATCAGCTCTGCCGCGCTGCATGCCAAGGTCAAATATCCCACTAGTTTTATGGTTTTGTTGATCTCTTTTTCTGAATGTTTTAATAAACAATTTAAAGATACAAAAAAAATGAAATGTTTTTCCAGTTATATACATTAACTATAATATATATTTATATGCAGTTCCTCTTCACTCAATGAGGCCCAGGCACGCCAAAAGGTTGGACACCCATGGGATGAGGGAAGGCAACTGATATAACCTACTTGGACTTCCGCAAGGCCTTTGACATGGTCCCCCGCCACATCCTTATCTCTAAATTGGAGAGATATGGATTTGAAGGGTGGACTATTCAATGGATAAGGAATTGGTTGGAAGACCACAGCCACAGAGCTGTGGCAAATGGCTCTATCTCCAGGTGGAAGCCAGTAACAAGCAGTGTCCCCCAGGGGTCTGTCTTGGAACCAGTGCTCTTTAATATCTTTATCAATGGCATCGATGATGGAATTGAGTGCACCCTCAGCATGACACCAAGCTGAGGGTACAGTTGATACAACAGAAGGAAGGGATGCCATCCAGAGGGACCTTGACAAACACAAAAGGTGGGCCCATGTGAACCCAATAAGGTTCAACAAAGGAAAGTGCTAAGTTCTGCACTTGGGTCAAGGTAATCTTAGATATGTATACAGACTGGGAGAAGAACTCCTTGAGAAGCCCTACTGAGAAGTACTTAGGGATCCTGGTGGATGAAAAACTTAACTTGAGCCAGCAGTGTGTACCTGTAGCCCAGAAGGCCAACGGTATCCTGGGCTCCATCAGGAGAGGGGTGGCCAGCAGGGAGAGGGAAGGGATTGTCCCTCTCTACTCTGCCCTCGTGAGGCCCCATCTGAGTACTGCATCCAGACCTGGGGCCAACACGGGAAAGATGTGGAGCTGCGGGAGAGAGTCCAGAGGAGGGCCACAAAGATGATCAGAGGGCTGCAGTACCTCTCCCTCACAAGCTGAGGGAGCTGGGCTTGTTCAGCCTGGAGAAGAGAAGGCTGCTGGGAGACCTCACTGCAGCCTCCCAATATTTAAAGAGAGATTCTAAACAGGAGGGAAATGCAGTAGCTCTTCCAGAGCCACGTTTAAGCATGCTGTGTACGTCCAGACACCTATGCAAGAACAGACCATTTGCCATCTTTCGTGAAGGTAGTATTTAAAAGATTTTTCTTTTTCCTCACAGTTGGACTAACTTCTCTTTAATTCTTTCTTCTCATGGTTGGGTATTCCTACACTGTTTAATTTCACTGAGACTGATTCTCTCTACTAAAAACTTTAGGCCAACATTTTGTTTCACATTATTTCTGGTTACATTTGCTAAAACGCCCTGCGGATTCCATCTTATCTGAAGTGTTACATACATTGGTTTCCAGCAAAAGGAACTTAACTTGCTAAGTGTGGGCAGAACTGTTAAGTGAATTTGCAACCTAAACTGTTTTCTTGTACTTCAGAGGACTGTAAATACACTCAAGAATCATTTAACTTACAAAAGCATGGTCATGATATAAAGTTGGTGACAACCTAAAGCTGGGAGGTCTCGTTAATACATATGGCACCTGGAAGAGCCTAACTACATTAAGACTACTAGAGCTTGGATGAAATTTACAGGGAAGAGCAGGTGACATGGCTTTCAAGTCTGGTAAGAAGACACTGCTTGAATGAATCTGTGAGTTCAGAAATTTGAAAGAAGACCCAAGTTTGTTTAACTACAGGTTGGCTACAGAACATCCATTTAATTCAGCCTCAGAAAAAAGAGAGATGGGATCCTTCATGTTTCTAGCATGACCTCAGTTGAAATAGCATGTACAGTCCGCTCATCTCTGTTCAAGAAAGATGTAGAACTAGGGAGAACCTGTCTAATAAGCAGTGGCTTGTTTACATGTAATGTACTTACAATGACATCCTCTTTCTGCAATTCTGTTGTGTTGGGCTACATGACAGAAACAAAACGATAACGTATGCTTAGTTAAGTGCTACTGGTTGGAAGTTAAAATACAATTTATCTATTAGTATTAATACCCCAAATATAGTTTCAGTAGTAAACGTTAGCAGAAAAAAACAGCTAGTTTTACAGTGAAAGTTGATTGTTTTATTTAAGGAGATACAGGAAACTTGCCCACGGTAGCATAGATTGGACTGCTAAAATAAAATTTATCTTTGCTTCCCAACTCTTATTTACTACAAAAATATTAAACATGCATCATCCATTCCAAAATTATTTTTTTTAAAAAAAAAGCTTTATTAAACATACATGTTTTAAAGACCTTTAAAGAATCCTCTATCATAAAGGTTCCTACTTTCAGTACTAAATAAAGCATGTAAGGAAGTACAACTCAGAAATAACAGCTGAATGGTAACTGAAATGGCCACTGTTAACTGAAATAATGAGTAGAAAACTATCTCACAAACAGCTTAAAAATGGGCTAACATCTGCATACTACATGCATTAGTTAGAGGAAAGGAACAAACAATCCAAACTTACCTTCCAATGCCCAGAAGCTGAGAATTCTACTTTGTTTTGTAACAGATAGAAAAAACAGTAGCACTTTCCATCCCTAGAGATTTTTTAGTTATGACAAGTTAGTACTGAATGCAACATTGGTCAATTACTATCCATTTCATTTTCAACAACAAAGCATGTGCGTTTAGAAGCATATAAAACCCCATAACTTTCAGTACAGAGAAAGCTAAGTAGCTAAGGTTAGGTAGATTTCCAAATTAATAGAAGATGTTTTACAGCACTAAACAGCCATCTCCATTTTAATAGGTGGGTGAGGATTATAATCTTCAATCTGAAAGTCTTCTGCCTTGAAGTCACTGATGTCTTCAACTTTACGAAGAATTTTGAGTTTGGGCAAAGGTCTTGGCTCCCTTTGAAGCTGAAATAAAAGCATGTCCTAAGTTTATTATGCAAAGGTAATAAATACTTAGAGGCAGAGATTTTGTGTTATACATTAGATCTCATTAATCTCAATTCAGATTATTCCATGTAGATTCCTCTTCCCCAGGAAGGCTTAAAGAAAAAAAAATACTACAGTTTGGCAAAAATTATTTTAGTATTCTGATATGGAACAGCAGTGTCCGAATGCACTGTAAGCAGTTTCAGTTTGAAGAGCAATTCTAGTGGATGAAAATGAGATTCCTCCCAGAGGAAAGTAAATTGGAAATTCTGACCAAGATGTGCACCAAATGTGCTGCAGTTTCTCACAGGAACATTAGGGCCCAAACCAATAGCTAGTTCTCTGGATGGCTTTGAATTGTCTGAATGGTGAGGATACTCACTCCAAGTTACGTCTGATCAAATAAAATTCTCATTTTCTTCTCCTGCACTAAATTGCTTCTTGAAGAAAATTTATCCAGCCAAATAGTAGCACTGACTAACTTACATGAATTGACAAGTTACCTTTTTCTGATATACTCCGAAGACATTTTGTGTTTATCCTGTCAGGCAGAATGATTTTCTATGAGCTTGTAATGATGAAGTCAGAAGTAAGGGTACAAACTTTGGATCTTTAATTTGGTTCTATAATAGAACATTTCAATCTGGAACAGTACATAGATGCTCGCTTCAGTCATGTTTGTATTATAAAACTAGAGTTTTACATAGGTTAAAGGTCAGTTTATTACCCTGGAATCCAGCTGAGGTACTACAATTCTAAGGGCAGAAATGTGAAGAAAAGCCATACAAATTAGTATCTGGAAAATAATATTTAAAATACCAAGCTAATTTTGTAGTGAATGAGCACTGTGGAAGACAAAAGTATGCAAGAACACAGAACAAGTACTTACTTGAACTTTCAGAGGCTCCACATGATTCAGATATATGTGAGCATCTCCTAAAGTATGTATGAACTCTCCAGGCTGAAGAGAAAGGAGAATATATGCGGTCTTCAAATAGTCAAGATTTCAAGAAAGCAAAACATAACAATGCCTATGGTGCTGACTCTTAGCACCTTACAGCTAACATGGAATTGCAGCCTCTGGACTGGAATGCATTATCAAGATAACCTTTTAAGCTTCAAAGGACACTCTCTGGAAGAGTGTTAATGCATATGCATAATTAATGAAAAACAAAATTTCCATTAACTTATCAAAAAATGTATCATTGATAGCTACAGCGACTGAACAGAGAGCTACTGATCCACTCATCCAATTGGGAAACAGGATGGACATTGGACATTGGTCCCTTCCAACCCAGGCCATTCTATGATTCTACGATTCTATGATTGTATGAGGCAGTGGCATCCAGCTTACATCCACATCTCCTGTGTAGGACTTACCATAGGATCATAGAATGGCCTGGGTTGGAAGGGACCCCAAGGATCATCAAGTTCCAACCCCCGTGCCAGAGGCAGGGCCACCATATAGTACCTGATCTGGTACTAGATCAGGTTGCCCAGGGCCCCATCCAACCTTGCCTTGAACACCTCCAGGGATGGGGCATCCACAACCTCTCCGGGCAGCCTGTTCCAGCACCTCACCACTCTCTTGGTAAAGAACTTCCCCCGACATCCAATCTAAACTTTCCCTCCTTCAGCTTAAACCATTGCCCCTTGTCCTATCACTGTCTACCCTTGTACAAAGTTGATTTCCCTCCTCTTAATAATCTCTCTCTAAACACTGACAGGCTGCAATGAGGTCTCCCTGCAGCCTTCTCTTCTCCAGGCTGAAAAAGCCCAGCTCTCTCAGCCTGTCCTCGTAGGGAAGGTGCTGCAGCCCTCTTTGATCATCTTTGTGGCCCTCCTCTGGACCCTCTCCAACAGCTCCACATCTTTCCTGTGCTGGGGGCCCCAGGCCTGGATGCAGTACTCAGATGGGGCCTCACGAGGGCAGAGTAGAGAGGGACAATCCCTTCCCTCTCCCTGCTGGCCACCCCTCTCCTGATGGAGCCCATGATACCGTTGGCCTTCTGAGCAACAGGTGCACACCACTAGCTCATGTTAAGTTTTTCATCCACCAGGACCCCCATGTTCATCTCAGTAGGGCTGCTCTCAAGGAATTCTCCCAGTCTGTATGCATATCTGATATTACTCTGACTCAAGTGCAAGACCTTGCACTTTGCTGTGTTGAATCTCATTAGGTTCACACGGGCCCACCTTTTGAGTTTGTCGAGGTCCCTCTGGATGGCATCCCTCCCTTCTAACGTGTCAACCACACCACTCAGCTGGAGTTGTTTCAAACTAGCAACCTCAGCTACTACTAAACAGCATAGTTTGGGGCAGTGGAGGCATCAGTCATGGACTAAACTCCAAGGCATTTATTGAGCATCCAAATGAGTTTTGCAGGCGTGCAAATTCTGTGACTTAGCAATCCCCAAGCAATCTAATATAACTTAGATAAATTTTACTGGCTATTTTACCCATCTCTGACCAATGTAGCACCATGATGTAGCCCTTGGATGTACCATGCTAAATGATAACACACCTGGCACTCAAGAGATTACAGGGCTACCGTACAGAAGGGGCAAGGAAAATATTCCTTGGATTTTAGCTACATAGGACCTGAGGGAGCAGCACAGAGCTGCATCAGGGGAGGGTCAGGTAGGGTGTTAGGAAAAGGTTCTTCACCAGAGGGTGGTTGGGCCCTGGAACAGGCTCCCCAGGGCAGTGGTCATGGCCTCAAGCTGCGAGAGCTCAAGGAGCATTTGGACAACACTGCACTCTCAGAAGACATAGGGTTTGAATTTTGAGTGGTCCTGTGTGGAGCCAGGAGCTCGACTCAATGATCCCTGTGGATCACTTCCAACCCAGGATGTTCCATGACTGTGATTAGTTTAGACACTTACCTTGAGTGGTCAAAACTGACTGTCTTCAAAGGCTGCATTACCTCTCAACTAATGACAAGTAAGGCAAAAACATTTGAAAACTAGTATTTATCACGACCCAATACAGGTATCCATTAAACATTTATTTAGTTTTTAATTTTACACAAAACAAGATGCTAAAATGCTTATGCAGAACTCTGTACCATCTAGCATTTCTCACAGTAATACTTCACAGTATGTTGGATTTTAAAAGCAAAGACTTGTGGATCTCTCTACAGCAAAAAAAAGAAAAGCCTCAAAGCTGTGAGATGAAGAGGCTGAGAGGGAAGAGCTCCTGTATGGGCACATTAAATTTCACCTTCCTTAGCACCTTGGCCTATTTTTTTAAGTATGTATGCTCTTGTTGTTAAGTTTGATTCTTCCCTACCTCCCTATTTTATTTTAAGTTGCCTTTCATGTTGCTGGTAGCAGGAGAACAAGGCCCAAATGGCCTTGCTAGTTTAATTTTTTAAATGCTCTAAAGAAAAGGGAGGCTCACTTGTGTAAGATTGTGGTGCACTTAAATTATTTTGCCAAACTGCAAAATACAGTTTTGGAATCAGGGCAGTAGCTGTTTGAGAACATACTACCACTCTACTTATCTATCACCTACAGTAGGAAAAAACAAAAACAAAAAACAGTCCAAACCTGAAATTATAGCAGGAAGTTAGGTGGGCAGAATTTCCAAATTGAAGTCTTGACAGCAACCGCTGAGCTACACGTGCTACAAAATTTAATTGCTTCTGTGTTATTATTCCATGAGGACAAGTGCTCAGTTCAGATTGCTGAGAAGTAGCCTCGTGGAACAGGTCAGCTTTGACACCTTTAGTTAAAGACACCTGGAGGACCTCCTGTCTGTTTGACCTGCTTTTAAGAATTCTTACACTGCTAATGCCAACTGTCAATGCAGACTGAAAACAATTCACGTTAATTTCACAGGAATCTTTTTTATGCATATTTCAGCGAGATCTTGAACAGTGTGTTCATTCCAGTTTCTCCTGGACATGTCAGAGTCTCATCTTTTAGTCCTCGACTTCAGACAACATCAAGTAAAATGATTCAATAGCCTACCTTCAGCCCTGTGACATGGGCAATCATGTATGTGAGCAGGGAATAGCTGGCAATATTGAAAGGCACTCCTAGTCCCATATCTCCAGACCTCTGATACAGTTGGCAAGACAATTCACCATTTAGAACATAGAACTGGCAAAGAGCATGGCAAGGTGGCAAAGCCATCAGAGAAATATCTAGGAATTACAACACAGGAAGAAGGGGGGAAAAAGAAAATCAAAACAGCATTAGTGTCATAAATGTAGAAAATGCAAAAACTGAACAAACAATGAGATACAGTAGACAGCAATATCAAACTACACTATTACTCTGTTGCTTCTTTTCTTGTCTAAAAGCACCTGCTGCCTAAGCAATTAAGACTGGGTCATGACAAGCTGTTTCCTGGGCCATGTGATCAGAAAAGTCATAAGCAGATATTCTATAGAACAGATTTGTGCCATAATGCTGCACAGCAGTTGAGCTTTACTTACCTAGCAGAGCCAATTTATATTTCCCAAAAGGAAGACATTAAGAGTAAAATTAAGCACGTACTCTAAAGCAACTTCCAACTGCTTCATCTTACTCTCTTCGCACTGCAATGTACTTCATTGCTTGTCAAGATTTAAAACTGACTAACCACTGATAAATAAAGTCAGAAAACAAAACTGTTTATCTACACAAAAGATAGTAAATTTACAGCTAGGTTAAGTAAAACTTTAACTCATTCCTGATATCTGAGAATAGCCTTAAAAATAGCAGCAACAGCACGCAGAACCCCCTTTCAGAGACACTTGTGGAAAATGCTTTTTTTTTTTTTTGGTGCATGGACCTACTGCTGCTGAAGTAAAACAACCTCTAGCACTAGCTCTTATTAAGAAATAGCCCCAGTGAGTTAACAGGCTTCTAGACAACATACGTCCAAGAATAATGATTACGACAAAAACAATGTTTTTGTTCTCTAGTTTTATGGGTTTTTTTTAAGTTTAGAGTTTAATATATGGCTAAAAAAACCCAGACACATTGCTTTGGTGTACTTTTTGTTGTTTTTTAATCTTTTTAACCTAAGAACTTCTGCCTTTGAATAGAGACTTTATGTCAAAGACACTGGTAGCCATACATATCCCACACTTAAATCTGGAGAGAAAAACTTGGAAGTAATAGGCAAAGTTTTGAGGTCCAAATGCGAGAATTAAGTAGAAAGAGAACTGATAACCCCTGACCACTTTTACTGCATTCAGTGACCCATTCCTGGTAGTTTTATAAAGAATAAGCAAAGACACTAACATGGAACTGATGCTGACACAGTACTTATAATACAGTTTGCCATACAGTAAGGTAACGTGCAACGGCTTTCGTTTAAATTGAGCTGTTCTGTACCTTTGGGATTCCAAGCACACATAATGATTCTTCTGTCATCTGGATTGGTTTTGATCATCTCAATCACTTTTTGCAGCTGATCAACTCCTTGGTTGGAGTAATCTGAAGAAAGATACCAAATAGGATCTAAGTCAGATAGATTCAAATTGTGATTTGCTTTAAAAAATTTATTTAAATTTTATTTTTAAAGCCCAGCCCACACCCCACTGAAGGATTTTATTGGAACTTTGAAATTCTCATGACCATAACACAATATGTCCAACCATCTTCCATGTGCTTTCAGTACCTTTAGCATCCACTGAAACGAGATGATTCCTATTTAGAACATTTTCTTCCAAGTAGCAACAACTAGACATTTTTTAAGACCACAGAAGTCTGCATAAACACTACATCCCAGGAAACAAAGGTTGCAATACAAAAACATTAATTGTACTAAGCATGTTACTTCATCATTCATGATGAATGATGACATTCATGATACCCGAACAGGACAAAGCTGTACTGGAATGAGCAACAAGGTATCACCATCCAGTGATTGATTTTTTTTTAATTCTCCCATTCCGTTTCTGAATTAAGATGCCTTTGTCTGTAGCTGTTAAATTCTCATGCTATACTCCTCCTACTTAAAAAAAATTAAGAATTACATCCAGACCACTAACATGGAGTGCCATTCATTCTTTGCACGCCTAAAAGGAGAAAGTTTTTGACAAGTGAATATACACATCTATCTAGCACTCACAAGGTCATTTATGAGAACTAAATTTCCGTAACATTCAGTCCCACAAGGGAAATTTAATTATTTATAGCACAATTCACCCAGTGACCCTTGCTGGCTGATTTTAGGCTCAATACCAGTTATATAAGGAATTAACTGGAATTAACAGCAGGATAGATTCTAGAATAACAGTCATTAGTTGTTATTCATTATTCTGACTCATGCCAATGAATCTGCATGGTTGGTAACTAATTTTTTCTAATAACTCTTCTTGCTACCCAACACCAAATTACTGTTACAGGGAGAGAGACCCAAGCTGGCTGGCAAACAAGGTAGCAATATATAATTAGCATCTCAGGAATTTCTTCTGCCAGCAGCACTGTGCCAGAAGCCTTCTCAAATGGTTTTGTTAGCTCCTGAAGCTAATTACCTATCCATTAGTAGCGCAACTTAATGAAATCCATTAGCAATGAAAATTAAAGAAATTTATCTTGTTCATTTTTGCCATACTATGTTACCTCTTAGATCTTTTAAGCTAGAAAAGCTGATTAGAAAGTTTTTAGATTTGCCAGTTTACCATTTGCACCATTGCTCTGCCAGCAGTCAATATTCCAATACTAAGTACAGTACCTGTAACTAATGTCAACTTTGAGAATGTATTGGCCAAAAAAATACAAGGCCAAAAAAATATACTCATTTTTTTTATTCTACTTGAGTTAAAAATAAATGTACTAGACAGGGATACTCCTTTTTTTAACTCTTTATTTAATGGCAGTCCTCCTAAGTTCTTTTTACATCTTTTCAGCAATTCAGAAAAAGCCACTCAAACACTTCAAAGTAAGTTTTACGGATCAGTTCCACTGAAAATAATATCAACAGATACCGCGTCAGATCCTAATTTGTTACAGCTGTTCTATCCACAGCATCATTCATCAGTTACGGATGTATCCTACTTTGTTGCAGCTGCAAAATGGAAATACCTTTCTCTTCCGCAATCTCCCATAAGCATATTGCAACAACATCAGCTCCTGCCAGCACAAGAGCATCACGGAATTAGTATCCTTTGTTGGAACTCAGAGAGTGCAGTCTGTGTTCCACTGCTATTGAGTTACCTCATGTTTCTGGACTGCAATACGTCTTTCCATCTATCACTGACCACACCATCTCTAGAGTAAAGTAAAAATAATGCATACCTTATGATTCCTCTGTTTCATAAATACCAAACTATAATATACAAAGCTAAATCTGTCAGGATAATTAGATTCAGTTAATTAAAGGAGAAAAAGCAAAATTCACCCTCTCACATAGATTATACATCTTTGCTTTCAGTTTGGACTGTAAACAGTCCTTTTACCAGCAGTCCAACTCACCCACAGATTTCACTAAGCAATCAAGGCTGCATTTTTTATGTCATCACCTGTGTGCATATCTTTGTATTCTGCTCCAAAGTGCCTCCATTGGAAACCATAAACCGGTCCCAAATCGCCCTCCTCTCTGGTGCAGAAACCCTGCTTATCCAGGAACTCCCGTGATCCATTGGCATCCCAAATCTTCACACCCTTTGCAGAGAGCTCTTTGGCATTTGTAGAACCCTACAAAATACAGACAGTACAAAGTTTACCTCCTGATCCCAGGACAGAGGACATAGTTTGAAGCAGCTGTATTAAGCTTTTCTAGCCAACAGTATTTCTCCACTTTTAACATAAAGGATGAACAGTATGATTAATGTACTAGATGCTGTTCTTGCACTCGGACAGAATAAAGCTTATGAGCAACATCTTACGAGCAACTAGACTGAGGTCTGAGGTGCCACACTCCTGCTGCTTAACTCAAGATTCTTCTTTGGACACACAGACAGTAATCTCAAGGTCACTTGCAGCATATCATTTTACATGCACATCTACAGGGAACAAAATATTATTCTTCAGATGGACAAAAGCAGACAAAATATTATGGCCTGCAGACTGTATTTCCTAAGCCACCTATAACGAAGTTAAAGTCTTAAAATCCCTTTTGTTAACGCGACAAAAACAAAAAATATGACAGAATTACCTAGAGAAATTTAACTGAATTCTGCAACAACTGCCAATCAGCAGACTCAAAAATCCCAAGTGTTCTGTTTTGGGGAGTGTGTACTCTTTTACCTTTGAAAAAAAAAGAAACTTAAAAAAATACACATGTATTTGAGTCCTGCTACCTAGCAGGCGATTAGCTAGATCTTCCCACAACAGCACATTGTCACAGCCTATCAAAGAACACTCGTACAGCAATGTATTATCTACAAAATCTTAGTACTCTAACTACGGCTATTAGCTCTCCTAGGTGTCATTTTTTTACTACTTAATAGCATAGTGTCTATATGGGTTTTATTGCACGTGTGGTTCCTCACTGCTTGTTTCCATTCAAATCAATACAAGCTACCTCTATCTGGAACAGTGAATCATTAAATTGTTTACAAGCTACTTCATACTACTATTTGTTATGTAAACAGTACTAAAATAGATGGCATGAGGCTTTTGAACTGCATAGTATAGCTAAAACAGCAAAAGCCCTCCTTGTACCAGACTATTTCCCTTAAAAAGAAAGAGAAGGAAAAAACGCTCTGATTTCTAACAGTGCATTCACCAAAATACATGGAATGTCTTAAAAACAATGTTCTTGTGCAGGTGGTCTGTGCTGCTGCATGAACAGAAGCACCTGCAGTCATACCAAATTCCTTGACCCGCGCCACACCAGCACATCGCATTGTTGTGATTCTCATGCCCACTACTGACAGCGACATCCGGATACTGAACCTTGATGAACCACAGCAGCTCCTCCAGGACTCCTTTCCAGAACACTCTCTTCGTTGTCAGCAGTGGGAACTGATCTGAAAGACAGTTGCAGGGCGTCAGCGGTGGTCAGTCATTCCTTCGCATGAAAGGATTTATGTTTTTCTCCTCACAGGTTTGGAGCTGGGAGAGGATTTGTAAGGCTTTTATTGGGATCAAAACCGACAGGTTTCCTTTTCCTGGAGCAAAGTGCGGTAATGGATGGAGGCTGACGACCTACACACGGGGACGCCACGGGGCAGTGCACAGGGCTGTGCAGCTATTTGCAAATGGAGAGCTCAAGACAAAACCGCAAGGCCAGATCTGCTGTACTAGTCATTCCTCCCACGCCAGCACAGCAGAAGGTTACCTCAAGATCTCCCCCTTCACCACCAGACGACAGCTACGGAGCCGGGGCACGCCCCAGACCCCCAGCCACCGCCCAGTCCCTCCCCAAGACACAAAACATCGCCGGGGTCGCTCTCGAGTCCCCGCGGCCGGGGAAGGCCTCAGAACCGGAGGGGATGGCCCCCTACACCCCTGCAGCTCCGCGCGGGGTGCCCTGGGGCAGGAGATGGCGGCCGCCTCCAGGGAGGTGGCCCCAGGGCACAGCGGGTGCAGGTGCGGCCCCCGGAGGGGCTGCGGCCGGGGGGAAGGAGAGGGGCTGCGGGTCCCGGCGGTGCCGACCTCTAAGGCTGTAGCGTGCCTGCATGCCGAAGATGGAGATGGTGCCGGTGCCGGTGCGATCCTCCTTTCGGTGGCCGTGCTGCAGGATCTGCCGGACCTGCCGCAGGTACTGCGGCTCGCCAGCCTCCAGGCCGCCGGCCTCCGCGTCCCCTAGCTCCCCCGCGAATGGCATGGCGGGCGGCCCGAGCAGTGCCCGCGGGTCAGGGAGGGCTCGGGGTGTCCTGGTGACCCCTCTGGGCCGCGCAGGGCCCGGGCTGTCCGGCTGACCCCGGCCGCCTCTCCCCCGAGCCCGCCAAAACTCCTTCTTCCTGCAAGCGGCGCATACGAGCGGGCGGAGCGGGCCCCTGCCAACCGCCTCTCCTCCCCGCCCCGCCGCGGCTTTCGCCGGGCTCGGTCGGGGCCTTTGGAGAGGCCGCTCAGCATCCCGTGTGCCAGCTCACGTAGCCCCCATAAGCGCCATCTCCTCCTCAGAGGACCTCGGGGACCCCCTTGTCCATTCCCCCACGCGTTAGAAGGAGATGTGAGGGCTGCAAGGGCAGTAAAACGGTGTCATGGCGGAAACTGGTGTTAAGATCTCTTAAGACGCATGCTAACATCGTGCATCTTCTGCATTAGCTAGACACTTTCTGTGTTCATTCGCGCACAGGACTCACAAAAGAGCTCATGGCAGCCTAAAATAACTACCTGAAGTGGATGTCATTGTAAGTCAGGCTAAACGCAGTGTAAAAGTTCTATTTCCTTATCCTTAACTGGAAGAAAACACATCTGGGCTCTTCTGGGAAGCTGCCATTTTACAAACTCCAAAGCAGCGGAAGGTCGGGTCTGGTGCCATAGATTGGGAATAAAAGAATACAGCTCCCACTTGACTGCCTGACCAAACAAGAGATTTTGAATGTTGCTTCAAAAATCAAGTGCACTTTTTCAAGTTTCCAAAGGAAGGCCCTACAGAGGGATCTGGACAGGCTGGATCGATGGGCTGACACCAATGGGATGAAGTTCAACAAGACCAAGTGCCAGGTCCTGCGCTTCTGCCTTGGTTCAGCTGGGACAGAAGTTAGTTGTTCTCATAGTCTCTAGCATGTTTGGTGTTAGAATTAAAAACAAAACTGATGACATACAGTGTTTGTACTTGCTGCTGGGCAGCACTGTACGGAGCCAAGAACGTTTCAGTCTCTCAGCTTCTTGTATTGCTCTGCCAGCAAGGGGACTGGTGAGGCACCGGGATCTGGCAGGGGACAGGACCAGGGCAGCTGACCCCAACTGACCTAAGGGATATTCCATACATCATGACATCATGTAAATACACGGATTTAGCTGGGAGGGGCTGCTGCTTGGAGACAGGTTGGGCATTGGTTGGGAGGGGTGAGCCCTTGCTTCGTGTATCACATAATTGCTGTTATTTCTTTTACTTCTTTTTCTGACTTAGTAAATAGTTTTTATCTCAACTGATGCATTCTACTGTATTTTCTCCTTATTCTCTCCCCCATCCCACTGTAGGGGGCTGGGGAGGTAAGCAAATGA
>WBMW01001645.1:23624-39120 GCA_013396635.1 Penelope pileata
CTGGATCATGTCCAGTGAAGGGCAACAAAGCTGTGAGGGGTCTGGAGCACAAGTCTTACGGGGAGCAGCTGAGGGAAGTGGGATCGTTTAGTATGGAGAAGAGGAGGCTCAGGGGAGACGTTATCGCTCTCTGCAACTGCCTGAAAGGAGGTTGTGGTAAGACAGGGGTAGGCTTCTTCCTTTGGGTAACATTGATAGGACGAGAGGGAATGGCCTCATGTTGCGCCAGGGGAGATTCAGGTTGGATATTAGGAAAAATTTTTTCTCCAGAAGAGTGGTCACACATGGGAACAGGCTGCCCAGGGAGGTGATAGAGTCACTGTCCTTGGAGGTGTTCATGAAATGTGGAGATGTGGTACTTAAGGGATGTGGTTTAGTGGTATGGTGGTGATGGGTTGATGATTGGACTAGATGATCTTAGTGGTCTTTCCAATCTTAATGATTCTGTGATTCTTTGATTTGGCCTGTGCTGGAAGGCCACAGCACCTCACTAGGGATCACTCCAGCGTGAACATCTTGACCCACCTTAGCCCTGAGCCCTGAGCCCGGCATCTGCCTCCCTTATCTTCACAGAGGCGTCCCTCATGGAGGCCGGCCTTCTGTGGCACACCTCCTGCGCTTTTACAGCTGCACTCCTTTTATGCCATACCTTATCTCTAAGGGCAGCACTCACTGCTGGGTTTTATTGAGTTTCATCTTGCCAGTCTGAGCTCCTCTCCCCCATTTTTCAGTGTTGTTTTGCATTCTGACCTTTGCCTTCTTCACAGCTCCTGATGAGGTGTCATTGATGATTTTCTAGGTATATTCTCTCTGTTGGTCAAAACAGACCCTTGTCCGAATATTTCTTTGTTAGTATATCTTCCAAGTTAAGCATTTTGTAAGAGTCACTTATCTCTCTGATAAAACCCAACTTTCTAACATCTGGTATGATTACAGGTGTTACGGCTGCTAATCTGTCAAGATTAGGATACTGTAATATAGGCATATATGATGGAGGTTGAACGGAACAGAGAGCTGTGGGCTAGAAAATGTTATTTCTGCATAATGCAGACAGGAAAATGTATCTTTTCTGCTACTTAAAACAATGAAATTGCCGTTTTTCTTGTGTTTCCTATGTGGTTCTATATGCATTTTGAAATACATACAATTTATTTTGCAAAGATACAGTTGGAAATGGTGAATGTAGCTGGGTGCAAAATTGCTTAGAAATGTCAGGCACAGCAAATGAAACCAAATCACCTAGAGCTTTGCTTCTGAGAGTTGTATCTGTTCTTATTTAATATAATTTACAAATACCATGCAGGCTGAAGTGTATTACGTGGGAAAAGACAAACATTTTTCTGATAAAGGATTCCCTGTTAATTATGGCTCCAGAGGCAAACTACATGTAAAAAAAGTGCCAAAGGCAGGAGGCTTACTCATTGATGCATATTCAGAAAAGTCATTTAATGTGCGTTATGAACATCAAAACCAGCTGGAAGAAGAAATGGAATGTTTTCATTGGAAAATAATATGCTGTGTGCATATGGAAGTCTCGTTGTTTCAGGCTTAGCTGAATGTGCAATATCTGTAGGGACCAATCTGGAAAAGGCTGAAAAATGCGCTTGGATTTAAGTATGCAAATAGGAATTATTTGCATGTTTACAGCTAATTATTTCCTTAAATCTTTGCATAACCAGGGCCATAGCTGGTTATCAAAGGTAACCTAATTTACAACATAAACAACATTTTATTTAAACAAACGACTCTTAAAATTGGTTTGAATTTGTTTTTCAATTAACAGATTGCTACAGTCATCAGTTGCTAGCTTATACGTCACAGTGTTTATTAAGCAAAATTTTATTTATATGCAACTATTTTAACCATAGTCACTTAACAAATAGCTGTACATTGAGCTTAGGAGTATTTCACCTAAGGAGTGCACACTGGATTTCAGGGAGTAAGATTTCCCACATCTTCTTTCCTACGAGAAAAAAAAGTTATTAAACATTTTATTTTTTGACTGAAAGATGTTTAAAAATAAGTGTATGGGAAATGTACAGCTGTCCTGCTGTAGAAACATATGACACATAAGACACTTATGACACATATGACACTTAATTTCACTGACAAAAACCTAATCAAAGTTCATGGTGAGGCTTATTATATCCTGTCTGGATTCTGTAGGCCAGCTCAGCCTCTCTGGTGGAAGAGATTTATCTCATCTGTTGAAAAATTGTGAGTCTAACCTCCAAAGAATGACAGCCAATTTAAAAAAACAAACAAACAAACAAAAAAACACAGCAGTTTTTATTTTCTTCATCTATTTTGTTAACTTTGGATCTTTTTTATGTGCCTCGTGAGACTTCTGCGCATTCAGGTCATGTGTCACAGCTTTATTTGCTGAGGGATGTCAGACATTCATGACCTTAAGAGGAGCCTTCCCTGAATCCAGTGGGACACTGTCCCACCTACTGCATGTAGGCCTCACACATCCTGGGGCTGTGGCCTCTAGGAGCCATCTGTGGGCATTGGAGGCCATCAGGCATCTCAGTCCCCCAGGCTTTGATGGAGTTTTGTGGCTGGCCCTGTGACAGTGTGATACCAACAGCAGCATGATGCTACCTAAAAAGCATTCCACCTTTCCTGGAGATTCCCCATAGGGTTAGAATATGAAGCGCTGTTTCCCCATCCTCTCTGCCTGGTTCTTCCCTCCCCGCCTAAAAATCTCTTAAGCATGGAGAGAGGCCTCCGTGCACCCTTCCTACGAAAACAGTTAGAAAGCCATGGGAAGCATTTTTCTATGCGCACGCCTACAAGTCAAATTGCAGACTCTGTTTAATGGTTAAAACTGTTCCTCTGCAGAGAGCCCTGCTGATCTGAAAATTTTATGGGAAAACAGCTCTTTCAAATCATGATGCTGATTCTAACTTTGCAGCTCATTTTTGTCAAAAACAATACAGGGCGTGCTATTAAACACTACCTAAAATAAAAAACACGTAATGGTAATTCCAGTTTATACTTGATGAATGAATGCAAAGACATGCCAAAGCTCTGGACTGTGGCTGCAAGGCAATTCTTTTCTAATGGAATATTTGTCATTAAATTACCTCATCCCAGATGTTACTTAAAGATTGAGGATTTCCACAGTTAAATAAGACTTTTAATATCATCGTATCTGTGTTTTGCAGGCTAGAACATCAAGCATTTGATTTTGTTTTCTTTTAACACTTGTGTTTGTCCCTCAACCAAAGCGTTGTTTCCGAGGAGACAGTCTTGAATATAGCATGACAGAATCCTGTTTCAACTGATGTTTATTGCAATGTAAACACCTCTTATGAAGAGCTGCATTCTCTGTGAAGGGATAGAAATGAACTTACCGCTTAAAAATTCTGCTTATATAGTTGCAGCGCTTTTCCAGCTATATATTCAGTGAATTCAGCACTCTTTGGGTCTAAGTGGGGAGGAACTTTAATGGTGAAAGTAGGTGAAGTCAAAACATTCACATCTACCACGGTTTCGTTTGTACCAGAGGCATCCCCAGGTACCACCTAGAAGAGAGCAGATCAGTGCTTCAGCACTACAAACAGCTGTGTGCTTCCAGTTTTGTTTATGGTTACTGTGCCTTTCATCTTTAATAAGGGAAAATTAAATAGAGTAGTATTTTAAACGTGTCTACCTTCTTCTCTTCTGAAAAGATAGTGGATGTCCTGAATTTATGCCAAAGTCTATTGTAAGTGATGGGAAGAGGTGACATGGCTAGACCACATTTAAGAACTGCAAGTTCACTTCCCTGGGCAGCCTGTTCCAGTGACTGACCACTCTTTCGGATAAGTTTTTCCTAATATCCAATTTCATGTCATAGTGACAGCTTCAGTTCATGATATGCAGCTTCCGCTGCGATAACCTGCATAACATTTGCCTTCTTTGAGTTTTGAGATGCATAGGTACAGACACAGGGCTATGTATTTAGTGATCCAGTAAGGATGCATTGCTGGCTGGTACGGTGAAATTTGTCCAGGAAGGTAATCGGAGGCCAGTCAAAGCTGCTAGTGTCAATTTACTCTTCTCAGAGATTATTCAGGTTAGCCTGTCAGCCATCCATCCAACTAAAAGGATTTAGAGGAAAATAGTTTCTATCTCTGGAGTTTCAGCTCATTGAGGGATTATTAAGCATATATAAATTCAAGCTGAGTAGGGACTTTATGTTGTAAAGACCAAAAATTACGTGTATACAAGCATCCACAATCCCCAAGATCGTATCTGTGAGCAAGGCATAGGTAGAAGACAGCACTGTGCAGTAGTTCTAAGTCGATAATCCTTACCTTGACTATATTGAAAATATTTTCTGGTCCGATGGTCATATTGGATAACTCGGACACCCACCCAAATCTTTCTTTCATTTTGTTCAGCAAGTAGGAAGTGTCTTCTGTGTGACGCTGAACCATCTGGAGAATCTGCTCATACTGCTCACCGGAGAGATTAACCAGCTTAAAGGCTTCATCGAACTTTATGTGCAGTTCAGGAACGTTTGGGCAATCTGTTTGGGAAGACAGCCAGCGTGAAGCTTACAGGAAGTCAATGTGTCTTATACTTGGTTTTCTCTATCTGAAGAAATCTGGGAAAACTACAAAAAAAGTCTAGCAACGGGGTGTATTTTGGGGTTGGTGCTTAAATAATGCTAAATAAAAAAGCATTATTCTTGCTGACCTATTTTGGTAGCTTTAGTTTAAGCTTACAGTGACTAAATGGATTAGTTATCCCATTTGCTGTATTACAGCTTACTAAGTACTTTAAAGTTTGTATCGTATTGCATGGCAATAGATTTCCAGGTATGCTAAAGAAGAGCTGGTAATTGTTACCTATAGCAACTTCTTAATCTCCTTATATGTTACCATTTTTTTAATTGCTTGTATTCCTTTATCAATCCATCCCAAGTATATGGGTTATTAGAAGAGAGACTGTAATCCATTAGTATTCCTGTTGGGTGGTAAGGCCTAATGTTACTTTATTTAACAGTAATTATAAGGCCTAATATTACTTTATTTAACAATAATTAAACATTAGCACGTAACTGAAGATTGTTGTTTTTTTTCTTTACTGAAATATGGACTTTTAACAGGAACATTATATTATTCCTATGCAAAAATTACCATGGATGCATTCAATTTATTATTCTCTGTTGAACAGGACTGCCAAGGGACACCTCCAGGCTGATAGCAACCACAGATACAGACTGCTATGTGGAATACACAGTTGTAGACAAAAAGATATTTTTAGTGAGTTGGAACTGGTCCAATACTCTTTCCAAAATGTCATTGGATGATTAACATCTGCCACACTGGAGATACTCTGCTATTTGGATGTAAGTATTTTCTGTGGCTTTTAAGAGATAAATAACTCTGGGTATGGAGGCATGTTATGCTGCATCAGGAGTCCTGGGAGCACTTCTAGGTGTTGCAGTCTGAATTTTTTCCAGGTGCCCGTGCACAGTGCATGCTGGAGCTTTGACATCTTCTTAGGTAGTGACTGCCCTCTCTGTTATCCATGTTATCCCTGCTTGCTGATGTGGTCCGACAAAGAGCAATGACAAGCTTTCCAGTGCTTGCTTTCCTTGTGAGGGGCTAATGCTACCTGGCATTTTGTCCGGTTGTCTGCAGGAGAAGGCAGCCTCAGGAGTTTTGGCTTCCCCTTGCTTTCTGCTTAGCACTTCTGCACCCAGGCAGGATCAATTGCTGTCTGACCTCTTGCTCCTCTGGAGGATGGCAGCTCTAACAATGTCTATAGGTATTTTGTTATAGAGTGTGCAAGTTTGGACCTCCAGCAGTACATGAACAACTGAGTTATACTGACACTGTGTGGAGACAGTGGGGAAAAGTAACTGAAATCTCCTGGACTCACTGGAGTGTCTGAATCCGTAATTATGGTAAAATCTCAGTGACCTAATGTTAATTCCAAAAATATGGAAACAGCACAGTAGGAAGTGACAGCTTCACGATGTACAAACCAATGGCCAACATACTGCAGAAATAAATCAGAAAATATCTATTTACCATGCAAAAGATTGTCTTGACATTTCTGACATCTCTCACGAAACTGTGTGCATCCAGAGGAATTCTCTCGAAGCTCTTTGCAGAGAGTTCTTTGATGTCCTGACACAATTTTTGAGAACATGCCACTCTTGTCTGAACCTAGGATGAAATTACAGTATTTTTAGACTGCCATTAAGTTTAACATCTTGATAAATACACGTTTGTTACCTGCTATGTGTGCTTGTGTGCTAGAGTGTATGTTTTTTTGTCCCGAATCCAAAATAACTGGCAAAAATCCAAGCAAAAAATAGGAATTAAACTTTCAAAAGTAGAAGTGAGAAGATCCAAATAGTCTTTTCTTCCAAGGAATTCATGTTGCTACATAATTCCCTTATAAAGACATGGTAGCGTATTCCCCTCTGACAGCCAATTGCTAGTATTAGTGTGCATCATTTCTACAGCAGGTGAGTTCTGATAAGATCTATTTGACATTTGGAAGTCAGGATGTTGCATAATTGTGTATAGCTAGATGAGGGCACAGTACCAAGGTAGCATGGGTCACAATACAGAAAAAAATTAAAATCACTTCTGGAGAGTCGCTTCAATTTATGTTTATGTTTTCTCATGACTGTATAGTGACTGTGCCACCTACCAGTCAGAGTTATTGCATGTCCATACTATGATCTCTTTATAGATAGGCACCAGCATGTATTTGAATGATTTATTATTATTATTATTGTGAATAAGATAGGAAAGATAAAGCTTATTTGTATTCCAAAAGGTGACTGAGGGTTGTATTCTCCATTGACAGTTACCACCTGAAACCAAAGTTATGCCCAGAATTTTCCTGGTTACTAGAAAATCCCATGGCTGGTTTGTATATAACTGGTAAACCACATTGCTGCAGTAACTTCGGGCAAGGCTTGTGGCTGTCTGGCAGAGCTTAATGTCATTTGGCAAGGGCAGGGTTATGCCATGCCATCTCTCAGAACTTTTTAGAGATGGAGACATGTCAGTATGGTACGATACACAAGTCTTCCTGACAAACGCGGAGATCAGACCTGTCAGTCAGCCTTTTCAAAACCTGCATCTGCTGTGAATTCAGGAGCTCCCGAGAAACTCCTGCATACACTTAGAGAAATGCCGTGAAAATCAGACTGTGTAGGACACGTAAGTCCCACTGCAATATTTCTATGAGATTTCTAGGTGATTTCTCCTTTTTAATTTCATAGAATCAGAGGATGATTAAGGTTGAAGAAGACCTCTAAGAATGAAGTTATGTTTGACCCTTGCCTGTTTAACCAAGAAAGCCTCCAGAGCTCCCGTAACACCTCTTACACTAACATGCCACAGATTGAACTATGAACCATGGGTTAGCTGTCATGGGAGGTTTGACGTCATTGACAGTGCAGTTGATTTTTGCTTTCCAACACTTGCCTTTCGCTTGTTCTGGCAAAGCTCTTCTATTATCTTTGTATTCATCAAATACTTCAGTAATGACCTCACTGACACCTTCAAACACCGTCTTGCTGAAATCGAAGACTGTCTGCAGGAAGCCTGGTACAGCCCAGTCTTTCTGTAAGCCTTCATTTCTGGTAGTGGCCTCAGGTAAAGCAGGCATGCTGGGGGACTCATTCAGATCCAGATCAGACATGAAATACATTTGAAAGGACTGATCAAATTCTTTTTGCATCTGCTTGAAAAACATGAAACTTCTGTCAAATATTGAGCCCATGTCTGATAATAGTTGGCTAAATAAATCATCCATTTTTACTAGCTGGGTATCCTCTTTCTCGGGCTTTTCGTTAAACTGGATGTCTTTGCCTTGATCTTCATGAAAAGTGAAAATAAGTGGAGGTATTTTCCTCAAAAAATCTTCAACCTGTGTATAAGAAAGAGATAGATCAGCCAGTTGACAATTTATCAGCTTTTCATCTCTCAGGGAAGTAAGTGGCAGTAAACTTCTTTTCAAAAACCTATAGAAACAATGGACTCTTTCAATAACCAAAATCACAGCAAAAATCTCCAAAGTAATTTAAGATGTTAGTGAAAGTTCATTTAGTCTAAATCATTAGATCCAAATCAGGTCTGGAGAAAAAAGGCTGCCAGTTGGCCTTCAATCTGTTGAGGCTCAAAGTTCTTATTGACTTCTGGGTTTTATCCAACAAACAGTTTGGACTTTATCTTGGAAACATTTCGGTGGTAGTTTTGTGTCGTGTAGAGAACAGAAGGCGATTGTTCTCGCTGTAATCTATAAACATCCTTGCCTCTCACCAATGGCCAAGTGCTCAAATTCCTCTGCAAACTGAAACCCATTAAAATCAATAAAACAGTGACTCTGAGTCCATGGTTTCATGACAGGAGAGACCAAGCGACAATTCTGCTCTGGGAAGTTCCCATTCCCAGCTGCTCATTCATGCTGCGACACAGTGCCTTTGCCTGAGCAGGTACAACGCTGTGTGGAGCCTCACTTGATGGCATTA
Organism: Penelope pileata; assembly: GCA_013396635.1. NCBI lineage: Eukaryota > Metazoa > Chordata > Aves > Galliformes > Cracidae > Penelope > Penelope pileata. The sequence goes on from WBMW01001645.1 coordinate 32,119, forward strand.
GGAGAGTGGTAAGGGCTAAGAAACACCATGCCAAATACGTATGTACACATAGAGCTCATGGAAGAAATCATCAGGAGTGTCAAAGACAAGTGACAGTGTGGTGTTTTACTGCAAGGATTTCAACCTGACATCCAGACACTCCTGAAAGTCCAGGTGCTATATCAGGAATCCAGAAGGGGTGTCTAAAAGACCCAAAGTGTCACCAGTAGGCTTCAATTTAATGCATCCCGCACTTTTACTTGAATCATTTTAAGAGCATGCACAAACACTAAACAGCCTTGCATTAAAGCCTGTCAATTGTGTAACATGCCATGTTTAAGTTTTAGATCAGCATATTTCTCAGTGTCTGGAGATGTGAAAGCTAGGTAATCTGGCTAAAATGTCAGCAGCAGTAATTGTGCAGGACCCGTTGCTGAGCTGCATTTAAAGTATATACTCGAAAAATGAAATTAAAATGTTGTTAAATCTTGTAAGAATAATGTACCAGCCAGGAAAGCATACTTTCTGGTAGAACTGGAGGAATCCCCTTTGCTAATAGTTTCCTCTGTTAAAAACCATTAAATGTTTTAAATTGTCGCTTGAAGTGTAGATATAAAATAACACGAATATAGAAGAGAATGATGTTGTGTAAGGAGGAGATTTTTTTCCCCCATGAACTTTTCCTAACTGTATCTACAGTTTTAACTCTTCTGATTTTCATATGGAACATAAAGAATCTACATGGTATTTTTCACAAACAGCTATTGAGCATCTTAATGCAAGTCCTACTATGAGATACATCACTGTGTATCTGGTGTGACTCCTTGGGAGGAGGATGATCAATGTCCACGCTTTCACGCCAGGGTGCCCCAGAACTTCTTTAAGATCCATGTTCAATGAATGTAATTGACTGTAGCCTGTGGCTTATAACTTCACATATCCAGACCCTCCAAGTCAAATTAATTTTAGGAAGTTGGTATCACTGACAGAGCTGGCCACTGAGAAAATAAGCTGTGCTGTCTCTAAAACTGGGAGGCGAATTCAAGAGTATTTCCCAGATACAAAATTTCTTCCTACCTTGCTTCTAAATGTTGATAAACCACGTCTGCAAGTTGTATAAAATCTCATGCAGGTACTTTCTAAACAAGATTCACATTCATCCCATAGATTTTTCAAAGACACTTGACACCGTCTTTCTTCTTCTTCTAATCTTTCCTTAACTTCATCCATAAGTCGCAAGGCTTCCTGAATAAGAAAAAAGATTCAGTTGATTGCAATTTTCAGGTTAATATTCTGAATGCTTGTCCCAGAGCTGATTGCTCATTTTGGCTATTTGTAGCTCCTTTTTTCTAACCCTGCACCGTTGGGGTAGGTTGTTTTCTCAGCTGCAGTCATACGGAGGGAACTGAAAATTGAAAAGCTTTTCCTTATAGAGTTTTTCTGATGTTGTTCTCTCAACGTTATAGTGCAGCCTACCAAACCAAACAGATCTCTACAGTCTACCTGGATCTTTGAGATTTTGAAAAAACCACAAGGCTTTCTGTGCAAGAAGCATTCAAACTCTCACAAGGTCATGTGTCAACACAAGCCTTTTATCTCCCTATCACGTCTGCAGTATTCATCTGTTCCCAAAACAGTCCTTTTTGTTACTCTACTCTGTTCTGTAAAGGCCTGTGATACTTCACAAAGCTAGGTTCTTGCCATATATAAATTCCTTCTCTAATGCAGCAGTATTCAGAAGTATGTAACTCTCTCTTTTGAGGATTATACTAATGGAAGGGCTGGAATGAGGGGGTTTCCTCCCCCTCCTGCAGAAGTATGAGGCACTCCTTCCACAATGAAGGGAAACAGGATGCATTTTGCAAAGCAGCTTCTAATTCCCAGATCATTGTTCATCCTGCAGAGCACAAAGCTGAGCAATGATTACAAGAAGCATTTTAGAATAGACTGGACAATGGAAAGACTGAAAACTTATTAAAGTAGATTGCACATCTTAATTCCTTTCTTTCAGCGCAACATATTTTAATACTTTAAATTTCCAAACAATATTCCAAGCTCACTGAAAGCAATAGTTAGGATCTTTTTGCTTTTATGAAATATACAGTATTCTGTACTTCTCAGGATCATCTGAGCATGTGGCTCTTTGCTTAAGCATTGCACTAGGACATGAACAATTCTCTGATCCCCAGCACTTTCTCTAGAGCATATTATAATTTGTGGCAACGTGCAGTTTTCCAAAGGTCTGAAGTTTGTAAAGCAAGTGGGGATTGACCTGCAGTGTACATGCAGGGCAGAGCTGCTGGACCTTCTGCACCAAACACCTTTACAGAGTCACTTGGTCTGTATTCAGTGAAGAAGTGGTTTCTAGATGAATGGTAAAAGTGATACTTTTTACAGGACATTGCTGTCACAGCAGCTCTGGCTCACAGATGTAACAAATTCGGGTTCTCTCCGAGGTAATGTTTGAGTCCACACAGAGCATTTCATTGCTCCTTTTACTGCAGAACATCTTTAGTTTCACATGGTGCTCACCATTCGCTCGACCATGCTCAAACTGCCATTGGTTACCACACAACTGCATAAATGTTGTGTGGAATAAAATGCAAGAACTCAAATCTCAAGGAATCCTGGAGTCATAGAATCATTAAGGTTGGAAGAGACTTCCAAGATCACTGTGTCCAACCATCACCCATCCCCACACTGCCCACTAAACCGTGTCCTTCAGTGCCACATCCCCATGTTTCTCGAGCACCTCTAGGGACAGTGACTCCACCGCTTGTCTGGGCAGCCTGTGCCAGTGCCTGACCACTCTTTCGGAGAAGAATTTTTTCCTAATATCCAACCTGAAAATGGTGTCAGATGACATGTTTTACCTTACAAAATGTGTCATGTCAAAACACGATAGGCTGGGAGAACATACATTGTTAACTGTTCATAACTCAGCTGCATTTTATCTACTGCTCATTCTTTTAGTTTCGTTTTAGAAATAGTTTAGTCATTCAGCTACAGGGAAATGTTAATACTGTCACTCGATTAGAAAGCTGTGTTTCTGGGGAAAAGATGGAAAGTCTTCGCCTCTAGCTTCTGAAAGAACCATGAGATCTGGAAAAGGCACCAGTGAGACAGGTGTTGGTCTCATTCAGTGCTTTACTTCAGTGCAGTCTGAAAGCTTCAGTCAGAATTGAAGCCTCAGTATGTCATGTTCCTGCAAGCACACAAGCTCTTTCTTAAGAAATGGGAAAATGTAAACCGATTTTAACCTTTTCAGAAATGCAAAGCCAGGCTAGAAAAGGATGTCTGTTGGCCCAGCTCCTGCCTCAAGGACACAGGCAGTGAGAGCCTCTGTAAAGCTGCTGTAAGGGTTTTCTTCTGCTAGTGAGGGAAGGGAGAAGTGGAGGCTTCCCATCACTCCTGGCTTTGCTACGTGGTCACACAAAGAGATGCATTCTCCTCAGAGTGCACGTACAATATGGTTTCTTCCCAGAAAAAGGGAGGCTCCAAGGGATGCCTTCTGGTACTGGCTTTAGCACAGTGGCATGCTCTACCACTTCCAGGAGGTAGGCTAAAATCCACGTACAACCTGCTTCATCTTGGATTAAAAATAGACACAACTTTAAAAGAAACAAACAAACAAACAAAAAGCACAGATGCAATTGTTACCTGCTTTTCTTCACTGCTCTTCTTCAAGGTTTTCATCAGATCTACGTGCTTATCTTCATTTCTTTCCATCATAATTTTCATGTGCTTAATACCAATCAAAGCTTTCTTTACCTCTTCATCTACATATTTCTCTCCAACTTCAGATAATACTAAAAAAAGTCAAATTATACAGCAACTTAATCCAATTTTAACACTAGCACAAATTGTCATGCTCTAGTGACAAAGTGAAAGAGCTTTATGTTTCCCTGCAGTTGCCGAGCCAAATCTTGGGTTAGTGAATGCTGAGTAACACAGAGCCAAGACAATTTCCTTCAGACAGGAATCTGACCGAGAACCTTTGCCAGTGATCATCTGTGTGTAACTCAGTCTATATATATCTGTCTGTCCCATTTCTGATCTCTGAACCCTGGAACAGTTGAGATTGGAAGACACCTCTGGAAACTGCCAAATCCAACCCCCTGCTTAAGTCAGGGTCAACAAGAGCAGGATGCTCAGGATTGCCTCCTGGGTTTTGGGAATCTCCTGGGGTTGTTCATCAGTTTCCTGACAATGTATTTATATTCCTGATTATATATTTAGATAACCAATATATTTCATCTGAAATCAACCAGTGAGAGTTTCACTTAACATTTTGAAAACATAAATTACAGGAGTCTTCAACTTGCTTTCCTAAAAATGTAATCTCTAGATCTCCTGTGAGGTAATGGCCATAGAGTTTTGGTGAACGGCCAGGTTGGTCTTCATATTGCACCTTCAATCTCTGCATGAGTGCATATCCTTTATTTGTTTCCTGTACAGAAGTACTCTGAATATTACTGGAGCTATAAAAAACAAGTAATGAGCACATTACCATGAGAATGCCAAAAGCACGTGCCATTCGTGTCTTCTCTTACAGCTTTCTTCCCCTCTCCTAGCATTTTGTTTGTCACAGAAACATTACTGAAATAAACTGAAGCAAAGAAATGCTTCGTGGCTGATCCTCTTGGGATTCTGGCCTACACAATAAAGCTGTGCTTAGAGGTGAGTATGCACAGAACAGCTGCTGCTTTCTTTGTATGTTAAGTCATTTTATTTCAATTATTTCTAATAGCCATCTTTTCTAGAATAAACACTTGCAAAGGTTATTTAAACAAACAAAATAATGTGAAATTGGTTGGATTAAATTGGGTTTGTTTTATGCTCTCATGATCTATGTAGGAGCAAATAACCTATTAAAATGCTGTAAATAGTTTCTGTAACGGGAAGCTCTGCTAATCCCTTAGTTTCTCCTCAGTTTTTCTTATCTCCACGTTGTGGATGTGGATGCTTTACTTCAGCAAAAGTCGGCTGTATGATAGTTTCTATGCTCCACACAGAAAAGCAGATCCTCTTGACTCCAATGAGTGTGAAAGTCAAAGCAAACCAGGGCAAACCTGAGTGGAGACCTGAGCCCAGAGCTCCCAGCACACCCCCAGTAAGGAAAGCATACTTACTCTTCAGGTTTTCCCGGAGATTCATTTCCTCCTGCTTGGTCGGGGCACACTGGTGACCATTCAGCCATAGCACGTATATTATAAATAACCAAGACGACTTCATGTTTTTTCTATTAAGGAAGCACATTGATGCAGTTAAATGTAAGCATCTTCATGATGCTCAAATGCGATTTTTACTAAGTTTAATACAAATCCTATCAGTTTTTTCTTTAACTATAGCTTCTGAGATCTATCTATAATATGCTCCTAAATGCTACAGTCAGGGAAAGTACAAGTAAGAAGCTGACCTCATTCATAATGTATCTATTCGTACTAACTAGATTAATTCCACTGAGTTTACTCAGGGGTGGAATAGAACCAGGACACAGATATGGAAAACTGGAGCTTACGAAGCTCAGCCTGTCTCTTTTTTGCCTTGTGAAACACGCAAAGTACAGACCTCACACTAAAAGCCTTTTACTCTTTTTATTGTTAATTCAAGTTACAAGTGTATCCATGCTAAACATTACTGCCAAATTTTAAAAGGGAGATTTCTGGAATGTTGCTCCTCTCTCTATCTCCAAATATGCATTGTCCTTCAGGATAATACTTCACATAGCAAAGGCAGTAACAGGTGTGCTAAGAAATTGGCAATTAATCAGCTTTATAAATAAACACATCAGCAACTGAAATAAATTCCTCCAAAAGAAGGGGAAGAAATGCCATTTGCTTTATTTCCCTCCTAGAAATAGTTAAATGAGAAAGACTTTTTTTTTTTTTTAGAAACTATGCAACTACACTTTATAGTTCTCACCTGATTAAGAGAACACAGTGTTTAAGTTCCTTCTTGTTAGCCAGTGCAGCCTTCTTGAAGATGCAATTAGCAGCTGCAAGTGCATATGTAAATGAAGAGCCTGGATTTATTTATAGCCTGTATTTACTTAAATAGTCACTTGCACATTGTACCTTCACATTTCTAGTGAAAGACTGTTTAAATTTGCAAAGAAATACAAACCTCTTACCAAAGAAAAATAAAAAAACCAACATATTTACCATTAATACGGAAACGCCTCTTCTGCAAAATTGCTGCCTGCGTCGGGAAGGGCTGTGGCTGTGCTCTGATCTAATTGCTGGGAGTGACAGGGATTTTGCCATGTTCGACTTATCTGATGACAAGGTACTTAATCCTATTAGTGGGACATCCTGTCATTAGGCTGGGGAATTTGGGTGTGTGGGACTTCGTGCTCAGCTATGCGGGTAAAGCCACTAGGGGGAGCGTTGGACAGAATTACATAACGAAATGCTGGGTTTTGTCAGTCTTTTTGTCTTTTCAGATCTGTCACCATCTTTTTATCTTAGGAGGCATCTGCAGCGTATGTTCTTAGTGAAATTATTACAATTAGTTCGGCTAAAAATAGCTTGCAATGTTTAATCTTCAGTGTAGTTTTAGTTTGCTCTAAAAAACATCGGATTACGTGACGGCCTTCTTCGTATACCTTCTGAAGATTCAGAAATTGAAAGAATTAGGGAATCTAGGTGCAGGCTGCCATACAAGTAGAGTCGGAAATAAGATAAGCAAACCTTGGCATTTTGTGCATCATTATACTTGCTGATGTTCTGGGATTTTGCCCTTCCTTCAGTTAATCCATGTGTGTGGAATATGTCTGGGACCTGACCTGTGTGAAGTTTTAGATACTTTGAAGTGAGGTACTTAAATACTAGCAGATGCTTGATATAAAATATGCACAACTATTGTTGGCAGGTCATATCCCACCTGTGATGTTCACCAACAGCACTCCCTTGAAATAAGAGAGTAGACAGGGTAAGTAGATGTCTATAGCTCACGGTCTGTAACATCAGTTTTAAAACAATCCCCCCCCCTTTTCTTTTTTTTTTTTTTTTTTTTTCTTCT
>WBMW01001645.1:39129-57136 GCA_013396635.1 Penelope pileata
TTTTTTGGTATACCTCATTGTTTGTAAGAGTCAGTTGATGACTGGTTGTCAAGATCCAGCATGATTAGTGCTGCTTAGTTAAGGGGCGTATCAGGAAGAGTGGAGAACCTGTTAGCTCTTAATGGGAACTGGAAATCCTCAGCTTGCATTACAAACTCAGATAGTTCCACTCATTTTCTGAAAATGATTGAGTGGAGGGGAATGTGTTTTTTGTTTTAATATGTATGAATTTCTCGTTCATTGAAATGCTGCTGACGTCTTGAGCAAATTTCATCACTACACAAAATCTTTCAAGATCCCTTTTGTTGCAATGCCAAGCGAGCACCCTTGAAAGTTTTGCAGTCTGACTCAATGTGGAGAAAGCTGTACGTGATTAAAAGTAAAAATAACAGTTCAGCACATCACCCAAACTCACAGTGATGTGCAAGAAGGCAACCAACCTCAGCCCCATGGGGAGAAAGACCAGCACTCGTGCCAAAGGGTGGAGAGGCTGGAGGCTGATCAAGCGCAGCATCCATGGCTTATTTTCAGAATTGCTCTTCTTCTGAACATCTGTGAGGGTCCCCGTTCAGACATAATCCATGCGCTTTCCAATGCTAGCACTGAAGAGAAGTTGGCACAGAAGCTAGTGCTGAGACATGAAGCCTGTAGACATGTCAGGCTCTTCTTCTCGATTCAGTTGATTTTGAGCACTGTGAAATGTGTTGCGTTGTCTTAGGTGTTATTCTTCAGGCTCTATTATAACCGCTGTTTAAATAAACAGAAATAGGCATTATTATATTTATCTATTTATTTTTATAAAAACACCAAATCTCAGTTCCTTGTTCTCGTGCTAATTTTTTGTTAATTTCATGGTTGAAAGAGGAGGTCTAAGAAACTTAGGAATTTTCTACCCGGTGTCTAGGAAACTTAGGAAATTTTGACCTGATGTCAAAATTGTCTAGAATTAGTATACCTGTTAAAGTCAATCTTGAGCTTAAATTTAACCTTTGAAGTGTGCTTGGGAACTCAACGCTCTGTTCTTTAAAGGTAATTGCCAATAGTGCTCATTCTGGAAATCTTTTGTCTCTCCTTTCCATTTTGAATTTGATTAAACACAAATCTCAAAAATTCAGGTTACATATCATATATCCACTCTATTTTCTATTAATGTTTTAAGTCTGAGTTGCAATGACATATTGTAGATATCTCAAATTTTTATATCAGCTACCATGTTCAGCAGTTTCCTCTCAAAGTTTTATTTTCCTCTGATTTTGAATTGTTTAATCACCCACAGAGTGCCATGTCACCACATTATGGTACTGACATGCTCATTTTTTCACAGTCTAATACAGGCAAATGATTCAGTGCTCACTGCTGGGGTTGCAAATTATGAGGTTGTCTTGTACCAGCTACTCATACAGGGGAAAATGTAAAGAAACCCTTGTGAGCAAATTATGGAAAGTGCCTTTCTCCTTTGCCCAACTGTTATTCCAGTACTGCTATATTTTTATTGAAATTAATATGTGTATATTGGAAAAATTAGGAAAATAGCTTGAGAAGGGATTTCAGGAAGAATAGGCTTTTTGCAGGATACTGACAAATTCAAATTGAAATAATTGTAGTTATTCAGATAGACATTAAACTTGAACCTAACTGAACTTTAGCAATGGGAGTTGTCGCCGATTCTGGAGCTTCCTTCTGTCCTACTGGATGACCTCCACAAATGTATAACATTTTTTACAATGTGTTGTGACTTCTCCCTTTGTGCTGATCCATTCCACCTGGCAGGATTAAGAATCAAGAAATATGCTGAAATGGAATTTCCTGTGCTATACATCAGCTGTAGGATTCTGTTCCAGTTATATATTTATAGGAGTATTTTCTGTTTGGAAGAGTTGTTTTCTACTATATATTTTCACATTTCTGTCTGAGATAGGCCAGTCGTGTAACGATCAGGCCAGAAGTATGTGGATGTGCTTACAGACTCTGTGAGTCATGCAAAGTGCTATATATTGACATTAAATTTCTTGATACTTTTATGAAATAGTCCCCAGTTGTACAAAGTCTCAATTAGCTTTATTTGTTAAGCACACCATTAGTTCCACTGCTTTCAGCTGAAATTAAATCCTAATGGAGGCCTATTGTCTAATTGCGTGGCTAATCTAAAGCATGCACAAAACTTTGCTAATGCTTGGTATGGTTTAAAGGCTATAGGAATTGAAGGTTTTGTTTTGTTTTTAATCCTTTCCAGTACCTCAGGAGCCCCTGAGTGGTTTCCATTTCCCTCTATATTTCAGAGGCTATTGGAGTCCTCCTTCAGTTTGCACTCAGACTTTCTTTGAACTTTACCTGTGTAGCCAAGTTAGGAAACAGGGATGTCACTCATGCTGGAAGGACGAAGGAGCCGAGGCTACCCTAAGATCCATAGCTGGAGTTATACCAAGCTACATATCTTGCAAAAATACCATCTCATGCCTCAAAAGTGGCAGAGCTCTGTTAGCATGACATGATCTCAGAGTTCACGATCCCCACAGCAGAGAACACCACCAATGGGATTACCCTGTCTGGAGGATGGCCAGGCAAGGCTGCACTGGAACTCTGCACTGTGCTCAGCACAAATGCGAAACCGGTTGAAAGCATGAAATCAGCGTGCCTATCTCAGTGCATCACGTTGAGATTGAACTTGTCTCTATTTGGAGCTGTAAAGCTACAGTTTTTGAGATCAGAGGAATCATCTTTGCAAGGTTTAATGTGCATTAAAATGTGCAAGCCTCTTCTGATTTCCTTTTGCTTGTCTATCCATGGACACTCAGGAAGACTATTAGGTGTGGAAAAATCTTCCACTTCACTGCTGATTTTTTTCCTAAGCCCTTCAGGGCTTTGACACAAAGCTCCAAATGCCGGCAGTAAAGTGCCATCTGTTGTTCACAGAGGTGTGCAAAGTTTCTTAACATCTTATCCAAAGCCCCTACACAGAAAGAAGGGATGTATTGTGCCAGTAAGTGGTAGCAAGACACTGAACACCGTATTTGGGAAGGCAAACCTATGGGGTAAAGGGATTTAAATACTTTTAAAGAACAGAGCATGAAAGCTTTCAGATTGAATGTAAGACAGGATGAAGCTGAAACTGAAAAATTACGTGGTTGTCTTCAGAATTTGTGCTTAGGATATCAGCTAACTATTGAACTTGGAGTAGCACAATTACTCGTGTTATGTTATCAGCAGGAGATATCAAAGTCAGTGCAAGGATAACAAAATGGGTTAGAAACAATTTATTATAAAGCTGTGAAGCAAATCTGCATGGTACAGTTACACAAACAGATTTCAGGAAGCATTTAATATTAAAATGCTGAAGTTTTCAACCAGATGTTTTGCAAGGATTTAGTTTCAAGCTTCCCTAGGAACATTAAAACAAAAACGTTTTATTGCAAGCAGACGTGTAATATATCAGCTTTCAGCCTGCAACTGAAAGGAGCGGGGTTCCTTCTGTGTTTTCATCTGGTTTGCTTAAGCATATCTTTGTCATTCAGTTCCCTTTCAGCTAGTTAAAGAGTGGTTGTTTGTTGGAAACAACTCTGGATTTTAATGAAATTAAGATGACTGAATTATCAGTGCATAGTTTGTAAGGCGCTGAACAGCTCCTGAAGACGATGCATCTGCCCCAATGTGCTGATTTCCTGAAAAGTTAACTGAAGGCATTCACGATGCGGCCTTGATAATATTCAATGAAGAAGGTGGAAATTGCTTTGGTGAGGAATAATCCTTTGGCTGGAAACTTGGTCTCTTGCTTCTGCTGCGTCCAAAGTGGAACCTGCTATGATGCCTGAGAGATCAAAAGCCTGAAGAGGGATGTCTGAAGGTAACAACAATTCCTCAGTACATCCAGTAATAGGGCAGACACAGCCCCCATCCTTGCAGTAGCACAGAAATGGAGGAAGTAAAGCTGCAATGCTGCTTGGAGCTGTCTTCTTCTCCATTTCAGATATTAGAAACAATTTCTAAGAAGAGCATTGCTGCAATTAGAATTAATGTCTTCATGCTCCTAACAGTTCTTGCTTAATTGCTGTTGCACATGTTTTTACAGCTGTCCTTTTATATAACTAGTGCACTGCCCCGTGCAGCTGCCTCAGTACTCACAGCTTTTAAAGCTCTGCAAAGAAACAACAACAACATCATTTACAGAGATCTGACAAATGGGAGGAGAATAAAACAGAAACACTGAGTTCTGAGCAAATGAGAATTAGCAGTGAGACATAAAAGACAGAAAGGGAAATGGAGGTGAGACATGAAAGACCACGAGGTACCAAAATGTCAGGGGAGACACTGAAGAGTCCAGCCTCTCCAATCGCAAATACATGGAGTAAAATACACTTCCACAGCTCCTACCAACATATAAGTTCTTGCAAACAGCAAAAATACAGGAAGTCCTTGAAGATGTACATGTGATAGAACAAGACAACCATGCAACCCTTGAAATCCGTTCTCTGACCTGTTTCCTTCTGCTGTTATGAAGCCATTCAGGCAAAGATGAGGCTCTGCATGAACTTCAAGTTTCTTAATACTTTTGTAGGTGCTATGAAATAGTAAGAGCTAAGAGAAGGGTATGGAGCTTATCGGTCTGAATTTGAGTGTGTACCATGTGCACTTCAGCCAGTGAACTAGACTTTCTTGCAGCCAGCTAAGAGTTTTTGTCTAAGCTGCAGCTGAGCTGACCTGCCGCAGATCTTGCCCTTGGAATTAGATGAGTTGCACTATGGAAGACCTTGGTTTTATCCTGAGTGGAAAGCGGACATAGCACACTAACCTAAATGTAGGTCTCTAAAACTGGGACAGATGAATCTCATCCAGTTTCAGCATGACCTGGCTTGTTTGCAAGCATTTGCCAGCAGCATCCTGAGCTGCATTAAGAAAAAGATTGCCAGCAGGCCAAGGGAGGTGATTTTTGCCCCTTAATCGGCACTGGTGGCACTGGTGACATCTGGAATGCCGGGTCCAGTTCTGGACTCCTCAGTACAAGACCCTGAGGGAGGCCCTGGAGCAAGTCCAGTGCAGGGCCATAAAGGTTATTAAGGGACTGGAGGATCTTCCATATGAGGCAAGGCCAGGAAAGCTGGGACTTTTCAGCCTGGAGAAGGCTCAGGAAGATCTGATGGGGTGGAATGAAGATGAGAGAGCCAGAATCAGTGGTGCCAGGGACAGGACAAGAGGCATCTGGCATGAAGTAAACACATGATATTCCATCTGTACACAAGAACAGATTTTTTTTTTACTGTGAGGCATGGTAAGATACTGAAATAGGTTACCCGGAGAGGCTGTGCAGTCTCAGTCTGTGGAGGCATTCAAACTCTGATGGGACAGGGTCCTGGGCAACCTGGTCCTAGGTGGCCCTGCTTGAGCAGAGGTTGGACCAGATGATCTCAAGTGGTCCCTTCCAACCTCAGCTGTTCTCTGATTTCCTGTTTATATTTGTATAGCACAAGCCAAAATTGGATTCATAGTCTGCTAAATATGGTTATGTGTAACTTCCAGCATGCATGGAAGTTGGCAGGATCTGAGCATTCACACTTAAAGCATAACGATGTTAGAAATTATTTCAAGCTGTACAAATTCCTGTCTACCATTTCCTAGCACCATCTGCAGTCAGCCGAGATGGCAAGTACCACATCTAAATCATCATCTTTCTGAAAACTTGAATCAAAGTGGTAAAGTCATAAAAGATAAAGGAAAACTTGTACTGAGCCTAACATAGCGCAGTAATTTACTTCAGGATTAGACTATAACACTTCAAAGTCTTGCTAGATTTTCACTTAGGTTTTGTATTAGCTGCATTTATTAGTGTCCAGTGTGGTATCAGACATCCTAATGTCTCGACAGTGGCTAGCAGGGATTCCTGATGCAGATGTTTTTGTGTTTCCTATAGATAAAGGATGTAAAAGCAGACGAGAAAGATAGACTTGTGGTTATTAGCACATTGGGAAAATACTGTCTCTCGTGCTGCTAGAAGGATATTAATTGTAGACTCTTATTTATGCATTTACATGGGAGACACTTGTGTTCTCACAAAAGTGCTAATGCTAGATACTGCACTGTTTTTCCTGGGCTTTGGAAAACTAAGGTGCCTTCTCTGCAACTGAAGGCAATTTTGCACCTCCACATTGAGAATTTTGTAAGATTTGAAGATATAGAGTAAAAAATTCACTTCAGCTCCAGCTGGAAACTGTACAGAAAAACATAACCATTTTCTCATTCAAGTTGAGATTTTTTTTAGTTCTTTAAGTACTGTACCTTTATGTGCAATATAGATAGTGGACGCAAATTGCTAATATGCAATTTCATGAAGAAAGGTTTTACTCTGGAATATTGATAAAAGTCTGGAGTCCTGGGCTAATACTGTACATTAAGACACAGCCTCACCACACATTCTGGGCACCTTTTAGAAGGGGTTTGGCTCTACTTCTGATCAACAGAGAGATACAAAAGAAAATGGGTGAAACCATGAGCTAGGCAGTACTTAACTTTCTAACCTGGCTGATCTGAAATATCCATTTTGTGTTGTCTGCAAACGGAGACACACGCAGCCCCTGGTCACATATATGTAGGGCATAGGAATGGTCACTGACTAATACTAAAAATTCTGAAACAAAGCAGATTCATCTGAAACAATTGAAGTGCTAGAAAGCTTTAGGAGGTCCGTAGCACCAATGTGATTTTGTTGCTATCATTACTCGAAAGTATTTTGCTATCGGCAGCCAGAGATGGTATCATACTATATATTTTCCTACTTGATCTCAGGAAGAAATAAGCTTTCATTTCACTCTTCTGCCCTTGCATTTCTAATAAGATATCTCATATCCTAAGAAAAGGATGCTGAAGGCCTATTGATGTGCCTGGGCCTATGTGTTTAACTGCACATATGCACACATTTGTATATTAACACTGCAGACAGCAGGTCAAATCTTTAGCTGATGTAAATAAGCGTATCTCCCTCATCTCTGCAAACAGCTTTGATTCATACCAGCTGAAGACCAGCACATTTTCTCTAGGTCTGGATTCAGTAAACCACACACACAGAGAACAGAGTGCAAAGCAGCCTATTGTTCGAAGGAAACCTTTCTTGTTTAGGGCACTGCTGAACAAATAAACCAGGCAGCAGAGGGAATTAGCAAGAATGAAGAGCATTAGCTCGTCAGAGAAAATAACATCAGAAAAGCCCTTGGTATCCATCAGTCAGAATTCCTTTAGCACTAGACAAAAGCTGCAATAGAAATCGCTGTGTTGTGACCTACATATGTGATCCCATCCTGAACTATTTACTTGAAACACTGTGCTTCCAACGCATTGTACGGATCCAGTATCATGGGCAAGGAATGAAAGTGAATAAGAAATTAATGAGAACTTAAATACTATTCAAGCAGAGCACTTATCCACTCATTTAACTTCTAGCTTGGGAGCAGTCTCATTGAAGTCAATGGGGCTGCTTATGTGCTTAAAGCAAATCATGCACTTAAGTGGTCCTCTGGATCAGGATTCTGAAATTCAGAGTGGCTACTACTTAAGAATGGATGCAGTACAATAGGGGAAGGTAAAGAGAAAAATCTGTTTTCTATCCTCTGCTTCAAGTGTGCTGACAAAAGCCTGATAAGATCTTGCTCCGGGAAGTTAGCATTGGAAAAATCCAGCCTTGAAATAAGACATTTCCTAATAGCTGTGAGGAAAATATTGGGACAGCTTATGAGAAGGAAGTGGATTTACCCTCACACAGATTTCTTGTAATGAGATTTCATATATTATGAGAAAAAGGGGATCAATCTAGATTCTGGGAGCAAAATTGATAGGTTCAGGAAAAAAAAATTAAGCAGTCATCTCCACCAGATTATTCCAGTATGATGATCCACCTCCAACCTCCAGTTCAAGAGATTCCTAAGGCACTGATTATGAGAAGGATGATTTCATATTGCCCAGCTTTTTGCATTTCTTGAAAGCATCTACTACTTTTGGAAGTAGTACTGGCCTACGTGTATTTTTGATTTAACCTTCTACAACTGTATTTGTTTTTGAGACTGCATGAAGCACACACAAGCTGTGAGAGGACGAGGCTGGCCAATATTTGCAGCCTTTTCTGGCAGTTGTGGCTGGCGATGTGGTGAGGGTCACTGGGAAGCATTGCGTGAGCCCGTCTCAGCAGCTGAGTGCCAGGCAGTGAAGAAGGTACCTCCACTCATCCTCGCAGTGCACACACTTCCCAGTCCCCTGGGGAAAAGAATGTTCTAGCAGTACTGGCATATCTGGGTGAAACTTGCACATCCTGTGATTAACCAGAGATCAGACCAGATGATCTCATTCCATTTTTTCTGGCTGCAAAGACTATAAACTCTTGTTCTGGGCCAGGGCTATCAAAACCCATCAGAGTCCCTGGAAATACTCTTATTGACTTCTCTGTGCATGAACAAGACTTCAGCTAAATCTACAGCCTCTGCCCAAGTCAACAGGAGCCTAAAGAGAATGCAGCTCAGCTTCCAATAAATACATGTACCTAAGTGACCACAAACAGAGCTAGGAGTAACAATAGCATCTTCACAGAAATTAAATGTGTGAATGCTCAATTAAAGATATCTTCAGGGCATATTCTTATCATCTTTCACTATGAAAGGTCCGTTGAAGTGAAAAGCTTTGAAAGTTGCTTGTAGGAGAGAGGTTTAGTATGGTCAAAGACCCTGCAGAATTCAGCCACTGGAGAAAAGCTGTTTCTCCACAGTTTGTTCATTTCCCAAAACAAAAACTGAGATCAGCCCACATAATTTACATGAGTGTTGGCTGGGTTTTAAATGAGAAAAGACTCTTGTTCTGGGCCAGAAGCACAGCTGGTATAACCCTAAGGATCCAGTTCATAGCAGAAATGTTTTGCTGCAGTTCTAAGCCAGCGCTCCTGCAAGTTTCATTATGACAGCTCTCAGCTTTAGACTCAAGACATAACAGAGTGCTGGGAGTAATTAACTGTGCACTTTTCACAAAAATATCACAGTTTAAGGCTCCAGTGTTTTTCATGACAGTGAGATGATCCTAGTTTAAATGTTAGGCTTTTTGCTAAATACTGAGATGCAATTCTTCTATTCTTATTTATGCAGTGATATAAAATCAATGAGAAATAGATGCATATTTGTATGTAAAATCACATTCATCATAACTGTCAATATGTTTATGTGGCTGCCATTTAAATAAGATATTTAGCGGCATTAGTTGAGGAATAAGTAATATTTCACCTTTTACAAGTTGCAATATCAAACATGTAGGCAACTTTGCGACATTATTGTCTTTGTGCATAGCCACAAGAAGGGAGATTTGTATGTAACGATTTTATGTCTTTGCAGAAGCGCTTTCCATCCTTGAAATATAATTGCTCAGGACTTCATAAGGCAAAGGTAACTTGAAATGTAACTCTGCTCTACTTGGTAATTGAAAATTCCCACAGGCTTGATCAAAAATTGTAAAGCATATCAGGATTAGGGTCAATTTTCTCAGTGCGGGTCTGTTAAACTGGAGAGGTAACAGGTTAACCAGACATGATAACAGAGGCCCGGATTTTCAGACGTGATAACCACCCCAGACTTATTTTCCAGAGCATAAGTCTCCTTGGCTACAATTAACCTGTCCTTGCTAGCCACACCAAAATTTGGACTTGAATTTGCTGAACGGTGTGCCTTAACATGCTGGTTTGTACACCATAGAACTTCCTGCCTTCTAATCGTGTTTTTCTAACTTTTGGATATTAGAGCCAGAGCTCTAAGATTACTGTAGGCAGTGTGGATGATCTGATATTCAGGCTCAAGCATGAGTTTGACTTCTAAGTTAGCAAGTACTCAGTACTGATACACCCAAGACTGCCTTTTGGTGCGGCCTGCCCTGGGCCTAGCAGAAGGGCATGTCGCCTCAAGCTGCCTGAGGGCCAGCAGCCCTTTGTAGAACCCAAGGGCTGGGTCAGCCTTGTGGGCTGGTGGGCCAAGGAGACCACCATGACCATGGCCGTGAGGTATGTTCAGGGAGCAAGCAACAGGAAACATGAAACATTAGATACATAATGTGGGTGTAAAATGCGGTAGCTGGTCAGGTAGCAGGGCTCTATGTTTGAGGAAGATGACTGATCTGGAAAAGTTACCTCTGGCTAGGATAATAAGCTGCTTTCATAAGGGAGGGAAATTTTTTTGTTTGTTTGTGAGTTTTGCTTTGTTAGCGTTTGCTTTCAATTATATTATTTGTAATTCTTGCATTTTCCTTAAAAATTAAAACTTTGGCACATAGGACTGAAAGATGGTTCTCATGTATGTCAGAGGCACGCACCCAGGAAATGTAATGTTTGCTTTTTAATAAGCAATAAGCTGTCACAGGAAAATATCCTAGTAAAAAAATCCAGCATATGCTGCCTTTGCTATGTGATGTATTTTAGAAATAGCATTTTAGTCTTAGCGATCTCCACACTGCAAAAGTGACTGCCTGTCATTTCAAAACACTCTAGGGAAAGGCAGCTGAATCCCACTTCTAATTGTGAAATGATAGGCACAGTTTCATGCATTTTGGGGAACGTGAAATATTTCCATCATTGTTTCTTTCCTTTCTCCCGATCTCTGCCTTCTTTGTTTCCTATTCCCTTCACTACCCAAAGCCACATTTAGGACAGGAAAACTATTTATTGTAAATACGTACATAAAGGTTTCATACAGATTCTCTTCAAGAATATATATTGATTAGAGACCAGAGAAACAGACTTTTTCAAGAAAAGGCTTAACAGGAGAAATTGAGCATTTGATGGAGGAGTGTGGAGTGAAATGCTGGAACAGTGCCATGGCAGCCAGCAGCTGAGGAGGGAGCTGAGTGGTGTGAGGTAGCACAAAGATCTCAAAGTCATGAGAAATTATCTTAAATATAAGGGAAAATATCCTAGCACTGTGGACTGGAATAGAGTCCATAGGGAAATTTTTGTGTCTGAAGACAGAGACTGGACAAAGGCCTGGAAATGCTTCCTGGGCAAGAATTCTGCACTGACAGGGAAATGGATGTGTGTCTGTCAGCTCAAATACCATGACCAGAGACAAAGGATTAGTCATAAGCTACTAACTTCCACATGATGATCCCAGGAGGCTGCAGCACTGACACTGCCTGTTACAAATCTCTTGCAAAGAAGTGAGACACCCAAGAAAGACATTTAGCACACAGATAGAGAGATGGAAGACCTGACTCCCATCTGTCTCAATCCCACATCCTTCCTGGTTGTCTTGTTTGCTCAGATGCTGAGTTTCCTCTGGAGACACTTAATTCCAGGGAGGCATCTCAATTATGCAGATCGGCAAATCACAGCTGTTTCTCGACCCAAATGTTACAGAGTGCCTCCAGCAAGCTTCTCCCAGGAGTCGAGTCGCCTGTGGTCGGCTGCACAGACAGCTCCTCCTCTGCTCCCTCCCCATCCCACCAGACCCCAAAGCCAGTCCTCCATGCTCCTCATTGCCGCTCCACTAGGCTGTTGTTGTTACTAGTCAGGGCAGATAAGCTTCAGGCTGACAGTTCAGGGCTGTGGTTGAAAGAGAATTGTATCATTATGGAGCTATGTGTCTTCCCATATCAGTAAGTAATGTTTTCATTGCAGATGAGGATGCTTGGGCAATATGTAAGCTATCAGAGCTGTCTTCACTTCCAGTTTCTGGGACCAGGCTGTGCCCTGTTTCCAGGCGGACATTAGACACAGGTGAGCATCAGCTTGCCATCCCGCCTGTCCACCAAACCCTGATATGTCCGCACAGCCTACACAGCCTGCGCAGCCAGGGGACTGGCCCTAGGATATGTGGGTCAACACAATGTACAACACACATGGGGAAGCATGGCATGATATATCAGATCATGATACTCACCACAAGAATTTTTGTTAATTGAGTGATGAGCCCAGGGGAGATGAGGAACAGCTGTAGAAACTGCACAGGAACGCATGTGTAGTTTTATTTTAAAAGCCATAGCTCCAGGGGGAAGTGTTCTTCCACCAGCCACTGTTCTGCATTATCAAATAAAGGGGCTCCTTTCCTGACCTTTGTCAGTGACATTCCTCCCCTAAGGGCTTAATTGTCTCCGTAGCTGTCAGTGTCTGAAGGAAGAGGATATAGCTGAGGAGGGGTCTTAGGAAACCTGATGGAAAGCAAAGTATCTGGACAGTACCTTTAATTCAGTAGATAAAAGGGCTTGCAATTCTTAAATATCATGTGTGCATCTGGCCTGGACTTGTATTTAAGGTTTAGATTTCTTTTCTTCAAGGTCAAGCAACATTATTTAATATTTACTATGCAGAATGGCAACTCATAGTTTCCTGATAATAAAGCCAATCCTTCCAGTAAATGATGCTTATGACTGATTCTTTTGAATATTAAATATATAAAACTATATTTCTTGCTCACTTTCTAAGAATTTAATGCTGAATCTCTTCCTGCTATTATGTGGATGAGGTATTTTGGCTTAATCTAAAGAAACAAACCAGACAGGGGTCGCTTATTCTACAGAATATACTTGAAAATGTTTGTTTGACATCTTTGAGCTATTTGTTTCTTTTCACTGCCAATACAGAAAAATATGGTTTCATAGTTAATAAACATCATTAAAGAGCTTTCTATTCTTGTTTAAACTGAAGTAAACTTGAAGACCTTGTCAAAACAAGTAGGTTAAGCTTGACTAATCAGCCTGAACTTGTTCTATTAATAGTGAAGGCAGCATCATTATTCCATTAATCTTTGTCTGGAATACTGGGGGCAGGTACATGTACATACAGAAAAGGTTAAGCCAGATGAACCTTTCCAAAATGAAAATACAATTGTCATTTATTTTATATTTCTTCAGTCTGGGGAGGACTGTTCTGCCTGGCTGAACAAAACAGGACACATGAAATTGAAACTTTTTTCCAGAACACTTTGTTATTTTACTTTCTGCAAGAGGACAGTTGCTTTTTATAGCTTGGTCAGGTGGAGCCTGAAGTGATGTTGTCATTCTCTTGGAATATGATCGTGTCTGGATCCAAACTATGTGCACCGCTCACCCTACATAATGTACTTATCTGGCAGATTATGATCTCAGCTCAGACATTAAATGCAATCTAATGGAATTAAAATAATCAGTGGACAAAGAGGCACTTTTGATTTCTGTCAGCCTCATAGAGGAAAGATTCTTGGAACTCTTGGAAGAGAGTTAAAATCAAGTTTTATATTTTCAGATTAAATAAATGCAAATAATCAACTACATCCAAAATATAATCAATTACCTGGAAATCACATTCCATTACTGTTCATCAATTCTTTTATCCCTAACATGATTCATTTAATCCAGCAATGCTTCATGTAAAGATTGTAAGTCAGGGTGAGGGCATTTGGGTTTAGTTTTCCTTTCTGTAACAGATTTCTCTTCAGATCTAACTGACTAATATTGTCTGTGGCTCCCAGAGGGAGCTGAAATGTGGATATTTCTGTGCATAGCTTCTCCCAGTGGTCAGGCAAAGCGCTGAAAACGCTGGGTACGTCCTCCTGAGCACTTACCCAGCAGCAGTTCCTCCCTTCCAGCTCTCCTTGGAAAATGGTTCCATCTCTGAATCTTCAGCCCAACAAAAACACAACATAAGACCTTTTCTCTTACATCATGACTGATGTTTAGGCATTGCTTTTAGCCACCAGCCCAGCAACAAACTGCAGCTTTTTTATATGACTGAAACAAGCATCCCAAGGTCCCAAGTACCTGAGCTCTGTGTAAGCACTGGTCAGCAACAACTAAAACTTTGGGATGCTATCAACATTGTTCTCATCCTACGTCCACAACACAGCATTGTACCACCCACTAGGAAGAAAGTTAATTCTATCCCAGCTGAAACCAGGACAGCCACAGCCCTTTGCTGCAATCTCATAACATCCATACGCATAGCATCATCTTTTATTGCAATTGTTTCTTATAGCTGTAAATTTCCAGAACTGGAGAGCTGGAGGATATCAGATTCATTTTTTCTGTAACGTGCACATAATTTACAGGATTGTTAATGAGGAAAAAGTAGATGACAATGCCACATCTGTCTGAAATGTTTATGGTAGAACAGCTGCATGTTTAAGGGCACAGTGGATTAGTAAAAAGTGCTATCACGTAAGTAGTAAGGGCTCCTTTCTTTTCTTACAGGTACATCATCGGGGTAATGAAGGACTCACCACCATTGAAACCACCTCTGTTCTCACTCCACATGACAAGCATTGTGCTATCTACGTAAGGCTTCAGTTCTTACAAGATGTGAGCAGATTTAGGATTTTTTGTCGCTGAAGCATACACACTCGTATGAAATTCAAAATAGAACACCTATCAAAGAAATTGTAATAAAAAATCATGCTCTGAGACATTAGAAAATTTTAGTTGTTTTAATGTCAGACTGTGTCCAGAACCCACTTCCAGTTTTCTTGAACAACGGAAGTGGTTTCAGAAATGAAAGCCATGCGCCTCATTTTGCCACATGTTTGGAGGGCCAGGACAAGGTTCTGTCCCAGTTTTCAGTGTTCAGGCGTAAAACTGAAATATTTCAATCTGAGAAATTTTCATATTTTTATACCCACAGTAGAAAGTTCTCTCTCCCTTCCCTTCAGCTAAAGGGAGATCTCTCCTGTCCTAGCTTCAGAGCTAAGAGATACATCTGTTTTGTTCAGAGAAATGAATATAGAGGCATTCTGACAGAAACTTCATCAACAAAATGCTTTTTCTTCTGCCCAAAGGCTGTGAGCAAGTGATATGTGTTTATCTTCTGTGCCTGGAGGATCTTCAGTTCTATAACTCCATCTGAAGGACATTCCTGTGGCAATCCAGCAGACGTTATTTAGGGCTGAGGTAGCCATATAAAGTGCTCACTTATCCTTCATTCATCTCAATTTGTCACTGTTGTCAGGGCAAAGACCAGTTTAAAGACTCACAATCTACTTATTTCACTATTTTACACTAGTCAAAATTAGAGAAATTTGTATCAACAGTCCCCCAAGTGTTGTATTTACTCTATAACGTGCACTTAAAGCTGTTGCTTTTCACATACACACAAAAGGAACACATGTGAACTTTACTCAACTTGCATTTGTGATGCTTGCTGGCGGTTCAATAGCATTTGCTGATAAACATAATATTTAGTGTTCGGATTTATTGTTAAAAAAAAAAAAGTGAATTTTTGTCTACAGCTCACAACATTTATCCAGATAATATGAACAGTCTGCTGAAATGTGGACATTTGCCAGAAATACCGAATCTATATCCTTAGCACATATTTTCTTTTTTTACATATCATTTGGGTCCTTTAAGGTCCTTCTCTTCCATTTCTTATCCATTCTGTTCCAAGTAGCCGGAACACTGTTGGTAAAATGACAGATTCACTGTCCACTTTCATTTTGTGAGTCTGTGAAAACCTTGTTTGCATTTGCAACTGGAGGCAATCATAATAGAATCCAGTTATGTGGCTGTGCTTGCTAGAGCAGATTTTGCAAGGCACCCTCATAGCATCGGCAATCAAAAGTGTTCCTCAGACATTCTCTGTAAATCATCTGGCAGTTTCACTGGCAGGGAGCTGTCAGGGGATTCACTCCTCCATCGAGAGCTGCAGCTAATCCCTGCAAGCCAACGGAGACTGCGCTCATCGTGTCTGGGTGGCAAAGACAGGACTGTTCGGGTGACAGGGAACACACAACTTCCCAGGAGAAATCTCAGGTTGGGAGATGAGTTCATGAATTCTCCTGCCTTTCATAGCCTTGATGAAAGGCTTTGAGCTGAGGTGGCAGTGTGGTGTTGAATGGTATTGGGCTGCAATAGTGATGTTACCTGCTGGGTGAGAGACCGTGCTGTGCTCCTGCCCATGAAGGAGCAGTCCTGTGGATTAGACCAAAAATCCATTGCACAAGTAAGCATATCATCCCTGCCCATCTCTTCTTGTTTTCTTCATTAAACAAGATGTTGTCTTCTCTGCCCTGCCTCTCAGTGCCTGTGTGGTGATGCCAGCACACTGCAATGGCTCCGTGTTATCACTGTCCTGTCTAGTTCCTTGTTAGCTCTCCTTCAAGTAACCCGGAGCACCGGCAGTGTCCTGTCCTGCTCTGCTTTGCTTGCAGTGTTAGCCGTCACACCACAAAAACTGCTTAGTACATCCAGCTCAGGTTAGCTGGGACAGGAAAACTTACACTGCCTAATGTGCCAGAAATAAAGGTATTTCTGCCCATTGTCACATTTTCCATAGCCCTGAGTTTTAGGCCATCTGCTTCACTGTTTTCTTCATCATATTTTTTAAATGTGTTTTCTTTCTATCAGTTTGGGTGATAGATTCTGGCTGAAAGCTTTTGAACTTTTTTTTCCAAAAAGCAAAATCTGCTTTTCCTTATATCTCTAACAAGAGTAACCTTGTAAGGAAGTCATAAGTGTTTAATCCTAATGCCCTTATAAGCACTTGTATAAAAGGAAGTACTGTGGGATGGAAAGTACCTGTTCTCCAGGCTCAGGCTTGGATTACTGAGCAAAGAACATTATCAATCCACTGTCTGGTGAAACTACCGTTAGAGGTTTCTGTGGAAATCGTCTGAAACCACAGGATTCCGCAAAGTAGTCCTGCTATGAAAGAGCTAGTGTTTGCAGAGGGATGGCTCGCTTGCTGACAGATAACCCACTTTCTTAGGGGAAATAGCTCTCCTGCCCACTCAAGTGTCCTTGAAAAAGCAATGACAGCAAGTTCAGCCCTTTGGGCAGTATTTCCACTGAGGAAAGCAAAGGCAGTCCCACACATAGGTCTTGGGAAATAATCTTGGCCTGCAGAACGCGGCCCGTAGGAGCACCTGATCCCAAGTGGCGGCCTCCCAGAGAAACCTGAGATGCTGCTCTTTGCTTTGGTCCCAAATGGAACGGTGTTATTTCTGGATAACTTTGCTTCCTTATTTTCAGTGAGAATTTTGTGGGATTTTGCTAGTTCCTTGTTACCCACCTAAGATACGTCAAACTGCTCGGTATCTATTAGCTTTTTGTTCTGTGTGTGAGAACGGGAGCCGACAAGGCTGCTTTTCTTCTGTCCCAGGCAGTCCTTGCAAAAACAGCCCTTACGATGTCGAAAGAAATGTTAAATCTCTGGCATAACAAAAGAGAATCAGAGTAACTTACAAAAAAATGCTAAAGCGGTGTTATTTTCCCAACACACATTCAACAGTATTGCAGAAAATTCCTTAAGCAACAGACATGGAAAAAGCAACAAAGTTTAACATTTCAGTGTCTTACTCAGCAAAGTTTTCTGAGCAAAATAGATCAGTTGAAATGGTACACTTTGTTAGTTTTTCCATATTCTTTATTCAAATAAAGATATGTGAGCTACATATGTTCCCATTTAATTTGAAGATTTTATTCTAAATGCCTTTGATGTACCTTAACTTGATATTTTTAATTATTGGTCATTGAAAAGAGTGACACCCAGGAATAATGTTGAATGTGCTGTAAGTCAGTGGTAGTCTGTAGAGATTTATTCAGGAAAGCAAGATTTGTAGAGGGAGGAAATATCTTTTACTAGTCTAGTTGCCACAGTTGAAAAAAGGACACAAATCTAAAAGCTTGGCCTATTTTTGCAATTAAATCATTCAGTCTAACAAAAAATAGTACCTCTCTTGCAGCCTTAGACCACAGAAGCTGCAGCATGGCAGTATGACAATAGAAAAAATTAATCATTAGTGCAGACATGGCCACAAAGCTATGTAGTTTCATTGTCTTCATCTTCTCCTCTGCCCAGAATATAAAATATGGTTATTACAGTCGCAGCGAATGATTTATTTAGAAAAAAGAAAGGCTGTGCTTGTTGCATTTTATGAGGGAAATGAGCTTACACAGATGAGACTAGTCCCTCTCAGCCCTGTGTAGCAAGCAAGACTGTATGTGCACAACAGCTGTGTTATAGCTCAGCACACAGAAGCAGGACCAAACTCATGGTTTCAAAATCCAAGCACTCACCAAAAAAAAAAAAAAAAAGAAAAAA
>WBMW01001645.1:57168-82284 GCA_013396635.1 Penelope pileata
AAAAATGAAAAAGTGATCCTTGTTTCAGTACTGCTCAGGCTCATGGAAAGTTGCAGGTTTGAGTTTGAGTGACAAGTTTAGCCTCGTCTTAGGGCAAAGGTTTGACATTCCTTTACCTAATGAGTAATTGTATCATCCCACCCCTGCTGAGCTGCTAATAGTGAATGAGAGACATTTTGGTACAGAAGGAAGCTAGGAGTCCTTTTTAATTAAGCATGCCCCTCTCTGAGTTGCTAGATAAACTCCACAATACTTTCTAGCCCATACTTTTTTAAAATCCTCATACCTCCAGTTCACTGTTTGACCTGCATGCTCCATCCACTGCTCTGCAGGCAGAAAAATTCCAGTCAAATTCCTTCTGTGTCTGGTCGTTCCATAGATCAAATCAGAGCCCCATGGTTTATGATTAGGAATGCAATCATCTCAGCTATTGACATATCCCTCGACCCTTCGTATTCCCTTTTCCACCATTAAGATTCCTTTGAACCTTTCATTTTTTAATGTCAAAAGTCTTTTAACTGTTTTAAGCTAAGATCCATGAGTTTATGCATCATCTGGTTTGTCTTCAGTGTTTTGTCTATGCCACAAAATACAGAGTATCATGAAGAGTACTCAGTTATTCTCTCAGTGTACGTCCACTTCTCTCAGACTTCAGCAAGGTTGCACTGGGTGCAGGAGCCCTGTGATGGGTTGTTCCATGGGGGCTGGAACTGGCAGACCACAGGCTTGCGTCCCATAGACTCTATGTCTCGGTGAATTGTCCCATTCCTTCTTCATGTCACCATGAACAAGCCTTTGCCTGATGCCTGCAGTCCCTCTCAAGTCACCCATGCTTCCCACCATTGCAATAGAGATAAAACTCCTCCAGTGTCCTTCAGTGCCACTAAATATTTTGGAAAGCACAAGCTGTGTGTGTGCCATCTGGCCAGCTAATGTGTGTGTGTGAATGGGCTGGGTGGCCGCTTCCAGACCAAACAAAGGCTGAGCTCTGCCTGCCTTCCTTGAGGAACAGATGCTCCTCTGGCTCTCATTTCTCTACATGGACAAATGGTTCGATCAAACATTTGGGAACTGAACAATGCTGAGCCCTGGGCCCTCCTGTCAAATCAGACCGAAACTGGTGAAGCACATTATAAAGTTATTAAGAAAAGAGTAAGGGAAGACCGGTAGATGATGGTACAGACAGGCTGCAAAAGTCATGTAAGAGTCATTTTCTTGGGCTAAAAATCTAAAATCCTGGGTGGGGAATGACATCATGGAAACTGGATTTGGGTTCCTGATTCTTAGACTCAGCCTGTGTATTGCCATAAATAATGCTGCTGACAGGCAGTTTTGGATTGCACAACAAATGGACCAGGGCAGGGCTACGTGATGGAGCAGAGCAAAGCATGTCCTCTGTTCTTTCCTGCTCTTCTGCTCCTTGCTGCCAGATGCCTCCTCTTCCCCCTTCCCTTACACAACCCGGGGTAAAGATGAGTGTCTGCACTGGCAGGGTTCTGCTGTCCTGAAGGGGAAATAAGTCCTGGTGGTTTCATAGAATCTTAAAATCATAGAATTGCTTGAGTTGGAACGGACCTTTAAAGGTCATCTGGTCCAACTCCCCTGCAATGAACCAGGACATCCACAGTTAGATCAGATTGCTAGATCAGGTTTCTGTACCCCAGGACCCCGATGCAAAACCCAGCAGCTTGTACAAGTGGATCTCACACAGGTTGCGGCAGGGCTGGAATCCCCTTGTCTACCACCAGTCCTGGTGCAGTCCTGGGTCTGAGCCTTGTGCGCAGTTTAGTTCTGGAGACCTAAAACATCTTCTGCTCGAGGTGGGGTGCATCCTCGCTGTAGATAAAGGCTACTCACAAATTTGTAAAGGACGTATACTGAAGTAATGAAAGCACAAACTGAATAAGACTAGAAAGGGAGAGAGTATTCTTGTGAGGCAAATTTCACAGTGTATGAGCTCTCTACCACAAGCTTAACAGAAACTAGCAATTTTCTGGGCTCTTTGTTGTATTCCATCTTCCGGGCACCTCCTTTGTGATGTGAAATGGAGCTGTTTTGGCACTGGAATTTTGTCACTCTTCAGATATTCTAATTATCTGCCCTAACAGGAGCCTCATTTCCTAGTTCACTGTTTCTTTTTCCTCCCTTGAGACCATTCCTGGCATTTGTTTCCACATCATTATGTGAATGCTAAGTACAAAAATGTCTTTAATGTTTTAGCAAGACTCTACCTAGCTTATCAGGTACATACAAATCTGTAAATGTGTAAGGAGATCTACTGTCTTTTTCACTAACCCTTTTTTCTCTTCAGAGTAAGTTTGAAAAATGCCTTGTAACACATATTGAAAACTTATGTTTTCCTGTCTCTTTCGCCTGGCATTTCTGACATGAATTATTGCTGGCTGATAGTTCATTTATCTGCTCTTGCCCATTTAAAGCCTAGTCCTAGCTGATGGTAATGGATGTAAGAAGGGAGGGAATTCAGCTCCTCAAAGAATCACCTTCAAGAGGTGAAGCAGAAATATGAAGATTTGTAAAGAAGTTTAACTCATTGGGTTGTTGTAAACAGACTTCAGGGATTTCAGGGACTGTATGAAGTTAAGCTGAAAACCACTGGCAAGCCCCAGAATAATGGTTCTATCTGCGATCTTCCTACAGCGGATGCAGACTCCTTATTCCACAGAGAAAATGGTATGCATATACAGCAAAGTAATTAAATCATTTAAAACATTTCCTTTAGCAGCCTTCCCCACCAGACTTTGCTTCCCCGTAGGATTACCTACACCTCTTCCAGGCTGCCCCTGCCAAAGCTGCCACCTGGGCAGCTGAAGCAGAAGCAGCAGCACTTCTGTCTGTCCAGAGCTGCGGCCTAGGTGGAGGAGGCCTCAGGGCCACCATTTTGTGGCCATACAGCTGCTCTGCCCCAGTAACTCTCCATTTTGCTGCCTGCTTCGTGTCCTGGTATGGGCAAAGAGCATGTCTGATTTGTCATCGCTCTGTTGGGTTACGCTAAGCCAAAACCCAGCCCTTCCATGTGTGCCTAAAACATGTCCAAATGCCCATTTTAGAACTCCCAAGAGGGCTCCGCTGCTCCTCAGCTGTCGCTGCCCTGCTTCTAAAGTATGGGCTGAGCCACGTCGTGCCCACAAAGAGAAACACATCAATTTAGCCTCAGTGAAGAGGATAATTAAGATTGTATTGAAAACACACATCAGGAAGAATGTGTCCTTAAAAACTGCCTCCCTGCACATAACTACAGGCTCTACCTTTTGCTTTCTGCTTAGAAAAGAGCTAACCAGGCAGGAAGGATTTACAAGGAATGCTTAGTAAGGAACAGCAGTTTCAAAGAAGAGTTAGAGTCACAGCATGCAGAAGTGCGAACAGTGCCATTAAGCAGATCAGAATTTCAGGCAGACCAGCTGCCATGTCGTATTTGGCCATTTCACTGCCTGGAGATGCTACCAGTCGATTCCCTGTTCCGCTCTGCCCAAGAGATCTGTATGTTTTCATGCAGACATCAAAGAAAAAGTGAAAAAAATAATGAAAAATACTTTGACCTTAATGTGAAAATGTCCATTTCACAAGTATTCACATGGAGAAATCGCTATTTCCTTTTTCCTCACAAAATATAACCCCCTTCAAATTTAGCTACACGTAAAATAGACCCAAACAAACCTTTAAAGAACAAATTAGTTAGCTCTGTGGCATCTTACAAGGCTGTGGAATTCATGAAAACCACATTCCTTGGATTCTAAAGCACTAGCCATCCCCGCTGCTCTTTCAAATAATGTTGGTTTTGCTGACTATTCTCTCTGAGAGCCAGCACAGTTGTCTAATTGTAAGTAAATAATCTTGAAACAAATCCATGTTTGACATACTGTCATGCTAACATTTACTGTTTTGAAAAAAAGGGATTTACTTCAAGGATATTGAAAAATTCCACTGGTGTTTAAGAGGAGTAGCAACCGTGACCCCCCATAAATTAAAATGCTTGACCCTGCTATATGATATAGATGATCTGAAGTATTTCACATGTAAAGATCAGTAGAGGCAGAAAACAAACCCTTCTTATGAAGGTGCGGTGTTAGTTTGTACAAACATCCACAAGCACTGCAAAGGTTTTCAGGGGTTAGCTACCTTAAAGCTGAGACTCTTCAGCTCACGTTTAGCCCCATGAGTTTCTTTGGGAATGTGTAAGGTTCATTATAAAGGTCTACCCCTGCAGATTGTTTTGTCAGGAGAGGATATTTGGGCCACATTCAGGGCCACCACTATAGCACTTAAGGAGGACACTGGTGCCACTGAGATGTCAAAGATCAAGCACTTCATGAGCCCCTCAGACCACCTACAACCTGAGGCTGCCCAGTCCCAGCATCCTGGATTTTCAGCGGAAGAGGGAACATGAAACCTAGGGTAAAAGTCTGGGGTAGGCAGCCTGAGTGCCCTTTTGAGTCCCTTGCAGGGGAGGCTGGGATCATACAGGGACTCAGGGTCCAACTGCCCCACTGCTCTTGAAGCTAATGCCATAGTAGTTGTGGCAACTAAGATGGATGCTATTGTGAAGAATTGTCTCAGCTGAGATGTCATAACTTTCCTTCTCTGTCCCCTGCAGTATGAATCAGGATCTAGCAATCTGGCATACCAGGAATCTCTGAAGAGCTCACCAAGCTCTAGGATGAGGACACCATAGTAGCAATGCAGTTACAGCAGTCTGCATGGCCATGGTGTTTGGGAACCCTAACACTGCAAACCTCTGAGCCTTACAGAGGATCTACTAGCATCCAGGATGAGGCAGGTGACCTGGTACAGCTGAGTTGCAGGCTCACCTCCCAAACCCATACACATACACTGAAAATCATGGTCAGTAATGCGCTGGACTGGAGAATAAGGGTACCTGAATTCCCAAGTTTCACTATAAATGGGTGTTGGAAGCTGTGTTGTGTGTTTTATTCCATCTCCAGGATGAAGAGTCAGATCCATATCTCCCTTTGTGAAATTTTAAGAGCTGTGTTGCACACTTTCATCATATTTGTTGTTGTTTTAATTTCCGTCAGTTGTTCTTGTGTAACATAGGACACTTGAAGAAGAGGAAGAGTTAGGACTCTTCAGCCTGGAGAAGAGAAGGCTGCAGGGGGACCTGATAGCAGCCTTCCAGTACCTGAAGGGGCCTACAGGAAAGCTGGGGAGGGGCTTTTTACAAGGACAGGTAGTGACAGGACAAGGGATAACAGTTATAAACTGGAAGAGAGTAGATTGAGACTAGATATAAGGAGGAAATTCTTCACTGTGAGGGTGGTGAGACACTGGAACAGGTTGCCCAGAGAAGTTGTGGATGTCCCCTCCCTGGAAGTATTCAAAGCCAGGCTGGATGAGGCTTTGAGCAATCTGGTCTAGTGGGAGGTGTCCTTGTCCATGGCAGGGGGGTTGGAACAAGATGATCTCTAAGGTCCCTTCCAACCTGAACCATTCTATGATTCTATGATAACCACTGAAAGAATGCATCCTTTCCTAGCTCGGCAGGTCACTGTATTATGGTCACTGTACAATCTGCTTGAAGAGGAGTACAGCGTTCATACGAGTTCCAGCGATGCAAAAGCATAAACCTGTAGGCAGAGTTACCCCAGCAAGGTGCTCCATTAAACCAGTGCACCTCTTCAGGCACAGACAGGGTATTTCTGAGAGTGATGTAAAATTCCTGAATGTGTGTGCTTTGGCCTGTTAGATGTAGGCTGATGTGCCACTTTTTTTAAGAAGAAAGATTGCCAGCTTCTCCCAGCCCCTACTCCAAGTGCTGAGTCCAATGTGCCTCGTACCGTTGGGTTTAAGGCAAAAAGGTGACAGAACTTCGCTGCTGGATTCACACTGAGAACAGTTTCAGATATAATTTTCACATCATATTTTTACATGACTGAATAGGGTTTTTCTTCCTTTTACTATGCATTCACTGTGCATATAGGGAAGAGCTTTTGCCTATGACAGAGTTTCATTCTAGCCTCTTTCATGCAGTCGTTACAAAGAAGTGGCAAAAATGGCTTCTTGTGAACAAATCTGATTGAAATATTCATGAGAAACAACAAAAGCCTTCCGTGACTAATGAAAGCATTTAAATCACTTATCCAGGTGTCTAATCGATCCCATTAATAAATTTCCATTTATCTGAAAACTCAAGCTATTGAAGTGCAGTCTGAATGATGGAGGTGTATGAAGCTTTGTTTAAATTTTTGGCTCATACGGGGAAAAGCTGTCTCTTTGGATTTGCGTACATCTGTTTCCATCTGAAAGTAAAATCCAGAGAAAGAGGAGCTGGAACGTGTTTTGGTGTTGATTCAAATGGTGCATGAAAAATCAGGTCAGTTCTCTCTGGATCATCACCAATTTCACAATTTCCAGCCAAAAAGTTATGGTGCTTATTATTAAGATGTTCTTGAATGGGACTGGGTAAAAAACTCCAGCGTGTCACAACTGTTCTTCTGGACTTGTGCGCTACCCGTGGAGAGATCACTAATAAATGCTGCTAACAAATTTGCCCCTTCTGACCTCATGCTGTGAAGTTACCCAAATAATTAAAAGAGTTCCTATATCAAATAACAAAGCCCTTTTTTGACAGAGGAATGTGTAATGTTTGTAGATTTTCCTCTCCAGTAAGCTGTCAACATTTTCAAAGGCAAACAGGAAGACGTCTAGTGGTGAGATCACAAGATAGGGAGTCAGGAGGTCTAGGTCTATTCTTGGCCCTGTCACCATCACGCTACGTGACGCAGGGCTCCTCTCTGCTTCATTTCCATCTTTTGCCATGCAGCAGCATTGGTACTCACGGACTTTGCACAGCTGTTGCAATGGTAGCTCATTAGTTAGGGAGACCAAGGAAATTGTGAAGGAGCTGTGCTGCACAGCACAAGCAACACGCTGTGATTCCCAGTCCCTGCCCAGCATGTGTGGAGAGGGAGCTGGGGAATCTGGGCTGCGATGCTTGCCCTGGGTGTGGGGGGCAGTCAGGAAAGCGCTGGTAGCAGGAGGTTTTTGCAGACACCCTCAGCCCGTGGGCACCTCCACATTTGCAGACAGCTCTGATTGCCTCTGAAAAACACGTAATGGTTTTTTTGCCTCTCTGAAAAGCTGAGCTGCTTTGCAGGGAACATTAGCTGCTCTCCTGTGAATGCATGTACTGGTCACGAAGGTGCCATCATAACAGTTGTTATTTAATCCAATGTTTGTCTTAAGCAATACATTTTCAGCAACAGTCCAATAATATTTCCATGCGATCCCAAATGACTTTTTTTTTCCTTTTTCTTTTATTTGTCTGAGGCTGAATTAACAGTTATGTAATATAAGGAGTTTGTTTTTTTTCTTTAGCTTCATAAATGATTTTTTGTTAGGCACAGTGGAAAAAGAACGCCATATAACAACTCAAAATGAAGCCATCTGGCTTTGTGTTGGTCTAATAATATTAGCAAACATCCCACATCTAAAAGAAATGTGAAGCACTATTTCTGTAGTGCGTTCATTTACTTTACTTTGAAAATGAACATAGCACTTACGTACATATTTTCAGTGAAGCACATATTTCATCATTTTTTTCCCATGACATTTCATGACTTCATTGCCTGTGTTTCAGTGATCTTGCCCTCGGTAGTGATGAGCATTGAAATAATAAATAATGAGAAAGATGAACCAATTATCTCCGTTGTGACGTTACCGTGCAGCACCCCTGTGCGCGCTCCTACCTTGCAGCTAGCAGGAGGAAGCTCACCCAGCCCTGACTGCAGGTAAAATCCTTTACTCGAAGAGGAAGGAGAAGGGAACTGCAGTTGCCATCAAGATGTGGCTACTCCATAAGCTCCTACCATTAATTTACTTTAATTTGCTTCAGAGTAACTTGTTTGTCTGTCTCATGCCCTGATGGGTGTACCCTTCCAGTAAGCAAGCACTAGATCATGCAAAATAAAGATGCTCCCATATGAAAAATGTCCCTCTGTCTGTTGGCATTTTGATATTGCTTCTGGGAAGAAAAATAAAAGAGCAGAAGGGATTTCAAACTTAAATTTGTGCTACTAGGGAAATCTCACAATTAGTCTACACCCAGTGTTCCTTCATGTGTGGTCTACAAGACATCAGAAAGGAGACTGTGAAACAACTGTGAAAAATTAAGAAAACACACACACACACACATATTCCCACAGATGCAAATAAGAGAGCTGGCAAAATGGGGAAAATCAATGTGGTTTTGAAGCCTAGTGTTAGTATTTAGTTATAGTGAAAACCATTTTGGCAGTGCCACGCAAGATGATGCTTGGACATTTTTCCCCTCAAACCATTATATGGTCCTTCAACAAGGAGGAGTGATAAACACAGGTAAATGCCTTTAGTGAGGACACAAGTTCCACTGACACATTGTCAGTGCTTGCGTGAAGTAAGAAAGACTTCATGGAGGTACATTGCAAATACAGTCTGTCACTAAAATTTGTGATCTCGGGAATGCTCCATTCTGGTAATATATACACCAACAGAACTTCACAGCATAACTCTTGATGAAGGCCGCCTGGAGGTAGGCCAACTGACAAAAAAGCTCCAC
This sequence comes from Penelope pileata, assembly GCA_013396635.1. NCBI lineage: Eukaryota > Metazoa > Chordata > Aves > Galliformes > Cracidae > Penelope > Penelope pileata. The sequence continues at coordinate 65,741 of WBMW01001645.1, forward strand.
TAGTAAGTGAAGATGGGCATCTCTGCAGCTGCAACTGTGTTTTGTTTTGAGGGAACTGCATCTCTCTTGCATTCTCCTCCAGGAGGTGGCATCTACCTGGTAGGCAGTGAACTGCCCATTGTGTGGGTACAGGCAACATCCCAGGACTTGTGCTGCCACAGCTACCCCAGCCCTCCTCTCCCACCTCTGGGGGAAGCTGCTGGTGCTGGGCAGGAGGAGACAGGAGAGCTCTGCAGCACAGCTGGGTCGGTCAGGATCTGCAACTCTGCAGGCCCAGCACTGACACAGCTGAGCAAGCAGTCCTCTGTACGACAGCCAAGCTTTAAGACAAACAAACTAAAAAATAAAAGAAAGGTTTAAATATCCAACTCCTAATTTATGTGGAGCACCTCCCTATAGAAATCCGTCTGAAAATGATCATTTCACCCACTTGAAGAACGAGAACGGCTCGGTGTTTACATGAAGAATTGCAGTTTGTTGTCCTTGTTTAAAAGAAAGAAGAAAGAGTCCAAGGAGCTCCTCATCTTCAAGGGCCAGGACCTGGGGCAGCCACCAGAAATGCTGGGGCTCCTGCAGATGTGGATGAGACTATAAGGGCTTATTCTGGGAATCCCAACGTTTGCATGTATATACACACACATGCTTAGCTGATGCATCTTCAGTGCTTCCATCAGCAGCTTTGCTTCTTCTTTTTCATGATCATCCGTAGTTTTGACTCATTTCTTGCAAAACTGCCTTGCTAAGCCTACGCAGCTATCTAAAATAAAAGACCTTAGCTGATCTTGGCTGGCCCTTCAATATTTTTTCTTAATGTGGTTTCATTAAATTCTGCCCTCTCTTCTGCTGTTGTGACTCAAAGGAGCTCAGGCAGGTGTCAGGCACTGGCACAGCTGCCCAGAGAGGTGATGGAGTCACCGTCACTGGAGGTGCCCAAGAAACGTGGAGATGTGGCATTGAGGGACGTGGGCAGTGGGCATGGTGGGGATGGGTGATGACAGGACCAGGCAACCAGGTTGTTCATTAAGGGTTTTCCAACCTTAATGATTTTATGATTCTAAGGCAGGGGAGAAGAGCCCAGAGATCCTATACAGCAGCATTTCCTTGTAGGTTAAAGTGTCTGAGAGAGCACCGAAATCTTCTGTGCCTCTGCCTCAGACTTTCTCTTTTCCTCAGCTGTGGTGACACAAGTGTTTTCTTTGCCGTTAGCTCACCATGTGGGAATCAGTGGCTTAGCATGCATAACAGTACAGCAAAAGTTTAGAATATGCTGCAAAGCTTAATGACAAAAATATGTGTAGAATCAAATAAATCAAAATCTTACTTTTGGACTGGTTTCTGTGGGCGGAAGGTTGTTCTTTCATTTCATTCTAAAGCCTTCATTCATTTTTGCAATAGTAAGCAATGTTTTGTTTCTAATTTGGTCAACTTCACTGTTCTTCACATGCGATAATCTAAAAAAAGCAAGAACTACACTAACCATTAGACAACAGATTTAAGAAATCTCTTTGCTCTCTTGTCCCTTGATCCAAGATCTTTTTTAAAAGAATGTGATGTTTACAGTTTGATGGAAAATGATATCTTTTACTCATCTTATGGGGCTTAGCACTTGGGCCCCACCAAATGGGTGTCTCTTAATCACACAACCGAACAGTTAAACTGAGAAAGATGATTCTTTTTAACATAAGCTCTCAGAAATATGTCATGTGGAGGCCTCTCAATGTGATGTAATACAAAAAATATATATAAACATAGGAATTATTTGGTGAAGTTTTGCAATCTTGACAAACTATCCATTATGATGTATCTTCTTCCTGAGAGGGAAAGCTAATCTTAGCATCAGAACAGAGCCACTTCTGAAGTAAAAAGAGTGAAAAGGAGGGGGCTGTATTTATTCACAAGTAGCTCAAATTTGTACAGATCTTCAAAACATTTCAGTCAAAGGACGTCTGTTGAATTTTGCATCAGCATGTAGAGAACTGCATAGGACTGGCACAAAAGGAGCAGGAGTGGGAAGGTGGAGGTGGGCAACCACTTGCAGAACAAGATTTGTTAGAGCAACCGTGCCTGGATTAGGAGACTGTGAGGATCCCCGCAGATCTGTGGGATCTCAGGACACCAGACGGTGAGACACAGAGGTGGGCCTGGCTGGAGTAACTAATTATTCTCAGCTCCCAGGTGGTACAAAAGAGGCACAAGCAAAACCAGGTCATTGTTACCAAGCTGGGAAGAACCCAGGAGACATGAAGATGACTTCGTAGGTGACATCCCTTGTCCTAGCTGCCAGGGAATCCTGGCCAGACCACCTGGATACTCACATCTGGATGCCAGAATGCTAGACAGACAATTTGAGTATACCCGTCCTGGTGCTTGTTAGCACAAGCATATGGACACAGGTGTGAGTATGACTGAAATGTGTTCAATTTTTCATATAAAATCACCTTCCCCTCTATATGGCCTTGCTTTGATTTTTGCTACATCATTGCTAGTGTTGTGGCATTATTTCCTACAGACATATGGGAAACTCCAGCTTTCAAACAAGTTTGTGTGCTGCTATGAATCATTCTGTGATCATTCTGTGGCCTGCTTGCAATGAACACAGGCAGCTTCCAACACGATTTGCCTCTAATACAGATACAAAGAGGAGTTACGCATCCAAACTCGTCATATGTTTGTTTAACTGTATTGGATTTGCACAGCTTTCCTATCGGCCAGGAAAACACACAAAAAAAAAAAAAAAAAAAAAAAAAAAAAAAAAAAAAAAAAAAAGTAGGTAATCCTCTCAACACGCAGTGAAATCCTGGCTGCACTAATACCAGTGGCAAATATCCCATTGACTTCAGTAGGGCCAAGATTTCGGTGATGGCTTCTGGTCTTCCAAGCTGCTGAATGTGAAAGTTTAAAGCAAAGGATGTTTGTAAAGACGTACTGCCAGCCTCTTCAAAAAGCCATTGAAGTTCAAGTAAAGACTTATTAGCTTTTAAAGAACTAAACAGTGCAGACTCCTATCAGAAACAACAATTAAATAGGATCTTTTCCATTCACTTTAATGGTGGCTCACTGTCTATCAGGACACAAGCAACAATATCTGCATCTACATCTGCATATGTCCTTGAAATATGTTCATTTCCTTCCTATGCAGGTTGTAATAAAGCGCAATCCTGTCGCAGAACAGTACCTAAAATATTGGCTGACTTTTCCATCCAAATGTTTTCCATTGCAGTAGTGCACTTGTCACCAAAATAAAAACATTTTAAAATATGTTGATATAAATGAACTCCACCCTCAAAGGCTTTCAGCACAAACATCATTGACTATTTCAAGAACATAAAATTTGTCGTGCCTTACCAAACCTCATTTTGGCATTCTGAAATGATGGTGCTATTTGTCTTTTACTCATTTTGAAATCTTTCTACAACTTATGGCATGTCATACACTACTGCACTTGGCAGGAGAGCAAAACACAATGTTGTGCATACTAATATCACAGTTGAAATGTTATATTCGTTTATTGGGTGGTGTTATCTTTTTAAATTATTACTGTGAACTGCTATATAACACTGAATGAAACATCTTTTCCTTGTCTATTGCTTGTCGCAAAGAACTGGCAAGTCATTCCCATCCAAGTATTTCCTGTTCATAATGGAATTGAACAATCTGATAAACTGTTCAAACCAATAGCGATAGGAGACATTTACATCTACAAGATAAAATTCTTCTATGAAAGGTAAGCAGAAATCAACACTAACAATTTTTTTTAAATCTCAGAATAAACTATAGTGTCACTGAAGTCATAAACTGATTTAAAAATACTAAGAACAGCATTATCAATATAAAAATATAAAAACATAAAGTAAGAACTACAGAAAATATTTTAAAAATCTGAACCAAAATTCTAAATTCCAAAGCAACCACGGATTGTTGAGAAAATGGTTTTCAAATGTAATCTCTCTTTTGATTCTGAATAAAAGCATACTTGCAATGGAAAAATTTCATGGACACATAAATTCCATGTTTTGACCAAGACTGGTATTTACACAAACAAGTTAGAAGAAAATTCCTCTTTGCGAAAAGCACCACGTGGCTGTAAAACAGCATGAGTCTGAGCAAGTATTCCATCAAAACCGCTTAAATTTGGAATGGTATTAACAAACCGTGAAGGAATTCAGCCATTGTTCCAATATCAATTCATGTATCATCACTATATACCGTGTTAAATTATATATAGATTTCTTAACAGCCAAAATGCTGCCCATCAGCATAATTGGGAGGCACAAATCAAAGTAAAACCATGTAATTATACACAAACCATTTCTGTTCAGCCTTGCCAAGAAAAACATTAGCAAAGCCATTGGCTGCATGACCAATTAATTCCTGCAGAACAGTTATCACATCACACCATGAAGGAGGCTCTTCACCTGCGATCCGTGATCTCCCTTCTCCTGTTCCGGTTGCACATTCACCCAGGCCTGGGTGTAAATGTGATCAGGCATCGGTTGCTGACAGTTTGTGACAAGTTTATGACAGTTCAGTTACAAGAAACCCACGATCATATGCTATAAGCAATAGCAGGAGGAGAGAGGGGCTCTGAAGTCATTCTGCTGATTCTGTAGCACCAGGGTCTACAACCGAGCGGATACTTGCTGTTGTCCGAATACATCAGTCATAAGGGTGTTCTGCCTGATCTGCATAAAGCTGCCAGAAAATCACCAAGAACAGAGGTGAATGTATAATTTAAACTGTCACAAAATGATCCACTCAATAAGGCTCGCCTGGACACATACAGAAGATTAGCTCTCACCTTTCATGTTCATTCTTTGGTGTTATTAGTTGCAGTCTTGTTTTCACAAGTCTCTTCCAATTCAGTCACCTTTTAGTAGGAACAACTCATTACCACCATCACAGTGAACCACTGCTACCCTGAAAAAGCTTCCAAAGGAATAAAATGCTGCAGCCTACTTGGTAAGTAAAGCATACCATACCCCAGTGATGCGTTCTTCACCTTTGAATCTCACCATATAAGAAATCCAGTTCAAGACTTCTTGTCTGGTGATCAGATGCCCACATAGCTATGTCAGTGGACAAATCCATCTCCAGAATTATCACTTCCTGCAGCAGTTCCTGGGGCAACTACCAAAGTCAGCAAAGAAGCTCCGATGTAACAAAAATGAAGGGCTCACAGGATAATTTCTAACTCTGGCTGGATGGAGGAAGATGGATCATGGCCATTCTCTGTAACATGTGACTATGTATTGCAAGCAGTATCGCAGCAGAGAGTAGTTTCCCATTTGCTGGGTTGGAAAGTGAACTGGGACTGGAATCCATTCTGGGAAGACATAAAAGAAAGATGTAAAAAGGGTTACAGGTTCCATCTTTTCCAAACAACTTACGCAAAACAGATGTTCTTGATTTAGCTTCACTCCAACAAGTTCCTCACAGGCACCTACTATGCACAGCAAGTGCAGTGAAATCAGTTTGGGCTGTCACTGACTTTGGTAGGATCAAGATTATATTTGCAGTCTGCTACCTTTCTAAACACATAACTCTTCTTACCGAAATGAATTCCTCAAACACTACAAGATAGTTTATTTTGCATAAATGAAAAAGTGGAGCTTTATTTTTTTAAAACCCTTAAGATTTTAAGGAAGTGGATACATATGCAAGCCCATATAAGCACCCAGTTGTATGACTAAAAAGAATAGCATTATGGTCCTGCTGCTAGTTGGGGCATTTGTCAAGGCAGGTAAGTGCTGTTCTCTGAATGCTTACATACTCAGAGCCTGGCAGTCTGTCAATTCATCACTGTTGTCAAACCCTCTGGAAGATGTTGAACATTTTTTCTGAAATTGGAGGTTGCACTTCCGTGTCCCTTTCCTTCACCCCAAGACTGAAAAAATGTCATAGGCATTAGGAAGAATTACCAGAAAGCACTGTTAGTCAGGAGTAACTCTCCCTCCAGGAGGCAGAAAGGAGAGATGGCTGCAGTTACGGCCAAGGATATAGCTGACTATACTTGCTGGCAGCAGCTCATTTCCTTTCAGGCAAGCTAATATTTGTTTCCATAGCCAGCAAATACAGCCAGTTCTCACCCTCATCCCAGGAGGTGCTGAGCTGCTGCTGAATCAAGGTTGCACAAAGATGAATGAGCCCGAAGGGAAGGGGCAGGGAAGCGGAGACAGCTTACACTCATAAAATGAGAAACACAGAGTTAGGAGAATTACAGGAACAACGAAATCCATCTGCACTTTGGAAGGTTCTTCTATCAGCAGAGCCTGGGAAGTCCTTTCCCCCCAGTAATTCCTCTTATATCATCCAAACCTCAAATTCCTCCCTGGAAATGAGTGTGGATGGGGCTTTGTTTCCCTGTGGTTATTTTTGAATGACTCAAAACTTTTGCCTCCCTTTTCCTTTGGGACTGAGGGACATCAACCACCAGCAAATATTTGCATTCTGTGTTTCAGTTCTGTGAAAGAAGTGGCATCTGGGACAGCATGGCATGAGAATGGCTTACAAGTCTCAGCTTTCTTTAATTGCAAACACGTACATTACCAATATGTAAAACAATACCATAACATAAAGTTAAGCTCTTTGGTTTGGTTGAGGGAGTCTTGCAGAGGGAAACAGAAAGTGCATGGCTCCATAGCAGATTCATTCAGATGGCCCACCTTCACTACAAGATATACTATTGCTTCTTTGAGCTGGGCCAAAGCAAATTGCCTCAAAGCATCTTTGCTGTATTGCCACAAATGCCCCACAGCTAATATACATTACCCTGGGCATATCTCTAGCAAGTTCTTTATAGGACATGGCTGGTAAGGTTAAGGGAGAGAAGACCACCCTCAAGAGCACCTGGTAGTCTCCAAGCTGGACCCACTGCTGAATGTAGCAGACGAATCAATGGTAGCAGGTGCAGATAAGGCTGAGCAATGCCTTCTTCACCATCAAGATCTCCCAGGCTTTTGTACCTAGTTGTAATGGTCAAGGAAAAAAGAAACACCCAAACATGGCAGGCAGCTGAGTTAGTAGTCTCTTGGGAAACCTAAATGTATACAAGTCCATGGAAGTTTGCCTGAGGGTCCCAAAAAAGATGGCTGTGAATTGTCATTGCATGCATATTTATCATCTTTGAAAGGTCATGGAGACTGGGGGAGGTCCCCTAAAGATGCAGAAAGACAAATGTTACCTCCATCTTCAAAAAAGAGCAAGAAGAGTAATCTGGGAAACTACAGGCTAATAAGCCTCATTTTGATTGCTGAGAAAATCCTTGAGAAAATCTTGTTTGCTTCTGGGCAGATGAAGAAGATGATGACTGAGAACCAAGGATAAATCATACCTGAACAAACTCAGGGCTTTGTGATGAGATGATTATACTTGAGGATGAGAAAGCAGCAGTAGATATCACGTATCTTAATTTTAAGAATGCTTTTGACGTGTTTTCCCACAGAATAGTAAAGCATATTAAAGATGGGATGTTACAGTCAAGGTGGGTGGACTGCTAGATGAGTGGAAAACTGGCTGGATATCAGGCTCAAAGAAAGGCAGTCAACTGGAGCAATTAGGAGTTGGACTCAATGATTCTTGTGGGTTCCTTCCAACTCAGGATGTTCTATGAGTTTGGTGGAAGGCCATCAGGATGGTCAGGGGCCCTGTGAGGAGAGGCAGTGGGACCAGGTTTCAGCCTGGAGACAAGACGGTGTTGGGGGCTGCTAACAGCAGCCCCTGGTACCTGCAAGGAGGTTATGGAGAAGATAGAGATGGGCTCTTCCCAGTGGTGTGTGGTGGGACGATGAGAAACAACAGGCATGAGACAGGATATAAAGAAAAATGGTTTAATTCCGGGGACAACCACGCAGCAGCACAGGTTGCCCATGGAAGTTGTGGGGATTTTCAAGACCCAGCTAAGCAAAAACCTGAGTAACCCAGCCTGATCTCACAGTTGGCCCTGCTTGGAGCAGGAGGCTGGACCAGAGACCTCAGGGCCCCTCCAAAACAAATTACTCTGTGTTATAATCTTTTTCTCCAGGTGATTTTTGTCCTCTAATACTTCTTTAAAACATTTCTGCATATATTCCAATGTTTGTTTCTTTGCGAGTACTTTGACAACATCCATTTAATGAAAAATAGGAAAATTGAGCTTTATTAAACAGGCAAGTATCTCAAAAGGGGGGAAAAAAAAGAACATTACAAGCAGAGCACCTGTCTGCTACCAATTTTGAAGTATGTTTTTAAAAGTAATAGAGCAAAACTAGTAACTCTAAATTCAGAAAAATAAATGGCAACAGAAGAACCAAACACCTCCATACATGAACCTGTAAATAGCCTCCAGCAACAGCAGTCAGATGGTGCCTTGTCTTGTTTCCCTTCCCCTGGGAAATGTTTCTTGCTTGCATTGCATATGGCACATGGACTGAATACAGCATCTACTGCTGCTCCGTGCTTCACACTCCTCCCTACTCCTGCAGTTCTCCATAGCCCAAGAAATCCCAGACATCTGCAGATCAGAAGGGAAAAGTCTGAATGAACAGGTTTTTGCATATTGGCTGTGTAGTTTTGGCAGGTTTTGACCAAAAATGACTCTGTCAACATGTATACCTGGTCTCTTTCAGTGAAGAAAATTACTACAAACTCTGCCCTTCAAAATGTTATTTTATTGATGTGTAGCAGAACCCTTGCCTCTCCATCACAACTGTCCCTGCAGTAACAACAGAGATGGCAAGTAAAACACAGCCAGCAGAGGCTTTGCTCTTGGTCTGTGTGCTTTTGTCTCTCTGGGACCTCTCCTAAGTTCACACCCTACAGCTTTTTTCCAGGCCATCCAACAGAACTGCTTGCTCAGAAAACAATCCCTGCTAACTGCAGCCAGTTAAGGTTGATCCCTGTCCACTTTTGGGCCTTCCCCCCAGACCACCCCCTTTCACAGGCTCTGTCCATCAACTGGGCTGGAAAAGAGGCTATGGCAGAGGGAGAGCTTGAGGCCTCGCTGCGCTGTGTGAAAAGCTGCAGATGTGCTGCCAGATTGTAAAGGAGATTTTTTCAATCCCAATATTCTACTGGAGCACCTGCATTGAAATGGGCTAGTAACAGCACTAGCTTGCTGAACTTTAAATTGGAATGTGTGGAATATCCTGTCCACATACATACAAGACTCTGCAAGCCAGCTGCATGCTGAGAAGTCATCTTCCCAGTGGAGAAAGGATGGTGTATCTTCTGTCCTGGGAGGTTTGGATGGCTAACACAAGGCCAAAGGGCAGGAAAGGTGGTATAGGCTGCCATAAAGTAGACAGGAGACTGAGGGGGACATGACTGGGGACCAGGAGCTTCAGGGCTGCCTATGAGCTGCTGCACCCTTGAACACTGTCACTCACGAATACTTAGGCAGGTATCTTTTCCTCAGATAGGCTTGTGGATAAGTTTATGTGGATCTCAGAAAGACATGGGTGCACATATCTCATTTCTCATACATTTCTCAAGCAGAGAAATCTGAATTTTTCTGCTGATGAGAAAGCTCTGCTGGGATTTTGGAAGACCTGGCAGCCTGGAGTGACAAAAGAAAGGTCAAAATTGGTTTGTTTCCTGTGTCTCTTCGTAGATACCTCCAAACATATTTTGGACTGGACCTTCCATTTACAAGACTGCATGATAGATGGAAGATTAAAATCACTGTCCACCATGGTCATTCTTTCTTCATTCCTCAACTGTTTTTGGCCTTTTACTAGAAGTTACCCAATACTTTCCATTATAAGAGCCTTATAGCTTTGCCAAAGTTCAGTCATTCTAGCTGTAATTTCTCCTGCTGGCTGGATGCCTCTGGCTGATTTTGTTTGGATCTTTTTTGAAAATTTCTTGGAAAATTTTCAGTCATTTCCAGAAAGAACCTATGGGGAAAATGTATATGTTGTTGTCTATGTCAAAAACTTGCAGACATTTTGTTTTAAAAACTCTTATTTCCCAGGCTTCGGAGCGCAGTCCTGAAATTTGGTGAGTAGATGATCTTTACGTCTGGAATGGCCTTTTCTCTTTCCCAGTGGAAGTCTGCAGAGCATGAAAGCAAGATGTAAACCACAGATTTGTATAGCGAAGAAGATTTCAAGTATTTAAGAGTTCTGCTTCACTTGTTGTAAAGGTCACAGAGTGTGCATGCGGGACAACGGAGAAGAGGCAGGGGAAAAAGAAATTCTTGTTTCCAAAGCTGGTGTTTTCAGTGCTATAGAACAAGACTGACTCTGCCAGAGAGCTCCCATGTGATGTGAGCAGCTGTGTGAGGTTTGCTCGGGATGGAATTAGTTTCCTTCACAGCAGTCCATGCAGTGCTGTGTTTCAGACTTTTGACCAAAGCAGCGTTGATAACACCAAGGTTTTAGCGACTGCTGAGCAGTGCTTGCACAGTGTCAAGGCTGCCTCCACTCCTCACTCTGTCCCTGCAGCAATAGGCTGGGGGAGGGTGAGAGGTGGGAGGGGACACAGCTGGGACAGTTGACCTAAGTTGACCAAGGAGATATTCTGCATCAGGCAGCATCATGCTCAGCAAGAAAACAGGAAGGGTTTTTTTCCAAAGCAGCCACTGCTCAGAAACTGACTGGGCATCAGTCTGCTCGTGGGAGGTGGTGAGTGATTGCCTTTGCATCAGTTGTTTTTTTTCTTGGTTTTAGGTTTTCCTTTTTCCCTTCACTTATTAAACTGTCTTTATCTCAACCCACGGGTTTTTCTCACTTTTTCCCTTCCAATTCTCTCCCCCGTCCCATTGCAGGGGAGCGAGCAAGCAAATGGGTGAGGGCTGAGCTGCTGGCCAGGGTCAACACACTGCAGCAGCTCACCAACACCAAGCCTGTCCTAACTTGTCACTACCCATGTTTTTCTCAGCAATCTTGGTAGGAAGCCTGTGGTGTCATTTGCAGAAGGGCTGAGTGCTCACCCATGCCATGGAAGTCAATGGGATCTATCTTGCAAATGTGTGCAATACTGTGTATGACTGCAGCTGGGTTGCAGGGTTTGTGCCATCTGCAGCACACCTAATGTCATAATCTCTCAATCATCCACACCTGGGTTTTAGCTCAGATCATGCCATGCTTTCTGTAGGCTTCACACACGTGGAAAGCAACAAGAGGAAGGGAAGAGGCAGCAAAACGTGTGGTCAAATCTTGTGAAGCTGTGACTAGGGCTTTTAGCCAGCCTTGCCAAGCAGGAGGTGGAAGGTGCCCTTGGGTCCATGGCTTAAATGCTGACTGTAGCCCTGAGCACTCTGAGAAATCAAAGCATTTCAAATGAGGCACTGCATATAAGGGGATAACTTTTAATTTTAATCTTACTGTGGCTCAGTCTAATATAATTGAAGTAATAACAGTCCTTATTGCTTGCAAAGACATTCACAAAGTTTTAATTCACATTTGTGAATTTGTGAAATATATAAATGCTACATTGATGACAGCCAGAGAGGAAATCAATAATTTTATCTTCAGAGCAGAGCCCAAATGTTGCAGTGAATAGGACTGAGAGGGACAATGAAGAGAAGATAAAATATTGAATGTGTTCACTAAATGGGTTCAGTCTCTTCTCTGTACTAAATAAAGGAGAGCTACTGAAGAAAAATGAATACAGTATTGTAATCCAACATCCACATCAATACTTTTTATCAATAGGAATAAACATGTCTTCTCAATAATCCCAAACACATCCAGGTAAGTTAAGGTCACATGGGCCATCTTTCTTCTGGCATTTGCTAGCTCGTGAGCGCTTGATTTCGCAACCTCAGAAATGTTCTTTGACAGCAAATCTTTGTGTATGGTATTTATGAAGTCTGACAGAATGAAAAGACAGAGAATATCTCCAAATCTTTAATTAATAATTCAAGTGAATATTGAATGCCATGTAATCTATCTGAAAGAAGACTGCATTGGAAGCAGCTGTTGATTACGTGATCTCAGAAGCAATGTGCAAGGGACTATTTATCATTACCTACATTTTATTTATCTGTTCCCTTTCAAATCTGTTTAGTCTAAAAAGCACAACCACTGTAAACTTGGTAAAAAAGAGTAAAAATACCTAATAGAGTGGCTACCATTTGTCATTATATCCCAACATGCAAAACTTCAAAGGTTCCACATAGTCTATGAGCAGTAATTTACATAAGTTACAGATGTATTCTATATAGCAAGCAAAATACTTCACATTTGGAATCACTGTGTTCCCAGATTTTCAAAATTTCTTCTGTAGGTCTTGGGCCCAACTCAGAGATGAGGAGTTGTAATTTAATATTCCCCTGATCCTACTTACACCCACTTGTTGAAGCGTCAGGGAGTCCTGGTGGGTGTAACTCACATGCTGAAGAGCCAAAATATGTTGTAATAGCATTAACTTAATGTAGAGAGGATATACTGTCTTTTCATTTGCATTTCTTGCTGTGTCCATCTTCTGTGGCCAAGCAGTATACAAGGAATATTCGCTTAGCATCTGTTTGATCCTGAAGTCAGCAATACAAGGCAAGAAGTCAGGAAGGCCATAAATTTGGATGTGCCGTGTGGATCTATGCTGTCACAACCAGCACGTCTGTGAAGAAGACAAACCTTGATGTAGTGTTGTGTCAGTGTTTGATGAAAAACCAGATTATAGACGAGGTTCCACTCTCTGTAGTGTCAGATGGTCTTACGGAGACATCTCAGCACATCACCTTACCTCCAGGAGAACTTTCACAGCTGGCCAGGAGCATGCGGAACATGCCCAGCTGTCCCTGAACTATACACAGAATGCATGGCGTGTAACCGCATCTGAAGGATGCTCCTCTGGGCTGAGAGAGCCAGCTCCTGCAAGGATATTGCTGCTTGCAGGCTCCCACTGGAGATAGCTGGAGGCAGAATGTTGCTGGTGTTTGGAGAGCCTCAAAACATGGCAAGATCTTTACCTCCTTCCATCAACATGAGCCAAATCATGGCTGGTGTCATTTTGATACACTCCAGACAAAGAAGTGACCCAAACAGCCCTTAAGCAATCAGAAATTATTTCTGATGAAATCAGAAATATCTTACTGTGTTTGTTGAAATAAATCAACACTGTGAAAAAACAAAACATTATTACTAATCTATACGAAGTTGCTTCTGCAAGCATCCTGATAAAATCTGGCATTAAATATTTGGTCTTAGTTTTTCTGTCTTCAGCAGGTAAGCATTCTAGCAGTAATGGAATTATTCTTCACTATGTGGAATTTTGGTGCACGAAAGTCTTTTTTTTTATTAAGTGTTCAGCAGATGCAACAGCTACAGTTGTTTTCAGCAATTTTGACAAAATACTGTGCAAGAAAATTGGTTTATAAATTGCCAGAAAGAAATTTCCCGAACTTTCTGACCCAGAAATAGTCACTCCATTCAAAATACAGGAGAAAAACAGCAAAAAACAACCATAATGATGTGTTTCATCAAATATAAAAAATATAAAACAGTGTTCCCTAAATATTGTCTGAAAGTAATTGTAATAAGTGCACTTTTATTTGCATTCTAGCCATTTGTTTTTCTCTGAATTCAGGGCAATGTGCCTGTCCAGTCCATTCTAGAGCCTCATTGTGTTATCCTCCCAGGAAGTCAAGTTTTTTGAAGAAAAAGGTCCCAGCAGTTGACAGAAGAAAAGAACTGGAGCACAGGCCTTAGCACGATCAATGTTCAAGCCATATCTACAACAAAGGTCTGTCTCTCTGAGTAACTTCAGCACTCTGAAAAGATAACCAGGCGCTTTGCTGCCTTCAGAATCTCCTTCAGCTTCCCAGTTAACCAAAACCAGAAAGGGGAAAAAAAAAACAAACCACACTTCACTTGTCAGAGACAAGTCTAAACAACAAGATACTTTCAAATTAAAATGCTAATTGCACAGATTAAGGAAAGGCTCATCTGTAGATTTAGCAAAATTATCAGTAAATAACTTCACCATTTGTGGATTTAACAAAATTATTAGTAAATAACTTCACCATTTGTTCAGGATCATTTGCAATCTCATTACCCAGATCCAAGGATAATATCTTTGCTCTGGGCAGGGATTCAAAATGGTCATTAAAAACAATATGAAATGGTTATGGAGAAAAAGATTTATCATTGAAATATGTTACAATACTCAACTCTTACTTTTCAAATGCACACTTTGTATTGAGCCCAAATGGTACTTACCTCAGACAAATGATCTCCCACATACGGTTCCTGCGTCACACGCAGTTCTCTTCAATGAAGCACTCAATTCTTTTTCAGATTTTTGTGTTTGATGGTTGCCCTTTGCATTGCGTGTGGGCTAAGGCTATTAGAAGGCTGCCAGTCAAAGAGAATGCCACACATACCTTAACGTGCTTCCAGCATCTAAGACCCAAATAGTTTGTGGTTAGAGAGGAGCAATTCTGGCAAAATCGTGTAGACTGAGCTACGAGAAAGAGCCAGGCCAGAGGAACAGACTGGTGTGGCGTCAAAGGGAGCAGGAACTGTACATGTTAAGTTTCTGCATCACTTCAGCAGAGTCCCATTGAAATTGTTCAAACATACAGAAAGAGAGATTCAATCTGCATCGTTTGAATCACTGTCGAATTTGAGCATGTTTTGCAGAGTAGAAGTGAGCGTGGACTGTTATAAATGACCTTTCTTGCTGTTCAAGGGAGGACTGCAGCAAGGAAAACAAGAACAACTAATGTGCCTGTAAGTGCTTAAGGCCACACTATGCCACAGCAACTGTAAAGTGCTCACTTGGGTGCCTCATTCCAGCATTTGATGAAGAAATTGTAGCAGTTCTGTCTAACTGAGCTATATTAAGAGGATCTAATACTTCACATGGACATTTTGGGACACTTTGGTAGCTTAGCATGCAGGAAACAGAAACAGAGACAGTGGAGAAGAGACCAGAATTCTCTTGATGAGTCAAACTGCTTTTGATGAAGAGGATGTATGTTCCATAACATCAGCAGTTCATTGATAGCAGGCTCATTAATTACATTTGCTGAACTATCCCCTCTCCGTGAACCATCAACAACCCGGCTTCCCCTTTTGTGTGTTCATTAACCTTAGGGTTGATAAAGCTGGCAGTAGTTTCCAGCAGCTCTACCTTCTTCTGGTGGGTGAAGATGGGTCGGTGGAAAGAAAGTAGGAATGCTTCAGAAGCTGAAACACAAAATACCTGGGATGAGAGGAAAGATTTGACGCATGAACAACAGTAAAATGTGTCAACGAAACAGTGAAAACAATAGAACAGTTCGCAAGTTTTCTGAATTTCTTTACTAACACAGATTTTTAAAATTGTATTAGCAGAAGACCATCAGCTATTTAATATGTAGAGGGTGTTTAAGAAGTCTGATGTGGAATACGAGTTACATGACTAAAAGAGAACATAGAAGCATACTACAGAAATATGAAGTCTCTCTCCACAATTTATTAAGTATTTGTGAAATCACAAGAACAGAGGTAGATTTTGGGCCTAATTATTAATTGTAAATTTCTGTATGAATTGAAAATAGTCACTATTTTTCTTTCAGCTAGTAGGGAACGTTTTCCTCAGATACAACGATTCATGTCAGAGACTCGTATGTCTGCAATTTTTGGTTGCTATCCTTCCATTTGCAAAGGTTACTCTCTGGAGAGTTAAAAGTGTTATCAGCAAATGCTTCTGTTGAATTTTCTAAATGCCTGCACATTCCTGCTCCTTGTGCATTTTGTTGCATCACAGTTTTCAGTAACTTCTTTCTTTGTTTCTTCCTTCCTTTCTTTCTTGGCATTCCTTCAGCGCTGCGCTCTCAAATAGGAGTGGTTTTCCTTTGGAGAAATGGAGCTTCATTATTGTTTTCATCCACGACAATGAACAGAAAGATTTCTTCTTGGAAACATATCCATGGGCTTTGCATCCAAAATAAATTGTAGAACTGACCAAGTATTAATTGGTCCTATAAACATTTGTGAGTGCTGTTGGCCTAATCCAACGCCATGCTACAGCACCTCCTGAATTACCCGATGAGTGTGCTCAGATTTAAAAGTTTTACTCATGACTTGTACCAAAAGTGGATATTCCAGTCAACTACCAGAGAGTAAATGAAAAGCTGAGTCAAGTCTCTTTGATATCTGAGCCCTGCTTTAAAGTAGCAAATGGCTCCTGCAGCTGGTGTGCCGGTATTTCTGGTGGCATCAGACTGGAAGAGAACAAGGATTGCACCTGAGACGGCAAAGCTTGCTTAAGTGGTTGTCAATTGAATCGGAAAAAAATGAAGGAGTTCAGATTTCTAAATCCTGGCTTTAATTTTTACTCTACAATTGTTAATTTTTGTGAATTTACTCCTCTCTTCCTTGCTCCGGAGAGATCCCACCTGATAGGTTTACAGTGCTTTTGGACCTGGTGTTAAAGCAATGCTGTCGTACCACGCCACAGCCCTGCTGCTACACCGCCATCCCCATTGGAGACACTGAGCAGCTGAGAAGACCACGCAGCACGACCCCTTCTTTGGGCACAGCCCCATCCATCCCCAGTTGGAGACTGCACTACCTCTAACTGCACGGCCATGGCAAGCTCGGCGCATCTCCTTTCTGCAAGGGGAAAGCCTCTCT
>WBMW01001645.1:82568-99171 GCA_013396635.1 Penelope pileata
CGGCCGGCCCCCGGCATGGCCCGGCAGTAGGCAGCTAGCCCCGCCGCGTCCTATGCGAGCCGCCCCGGCGCCAAGATGAAAGGTAGGGACGGAGCGGGGCGAGCGCTCCGCCGCCGACACACGTGCGGCGGCAGCGGGCGGGGTGCGGGCCGGCGCGGTGCGGGGCGGGCGGGGGGCGGGCAGGGCACGGCTGCAGCCGCTCCCCGGNCAATTTTTGGTTGCTATCCTTCCATTTGCAAAGGTTACTCTCTGGAGAGTTAAAAGTGTTATCAGCAAATGCTTCTGTTGAATTTTCTAAATGCCTGCACATTCCTGCTCCTTGTGCATTTTGTTGCATCACAGTTTTCAGTAACTTCTTTCTTTGTTTCTTCCTTCCTTTCTTTCTTGGCATTCCTTCAGCGCTGCGCTCTCAAATAGGAGTGGTTTTCCTTTGGAGAAATGGAGCTTCATTATTGTTTTCATCCACGACAATGAACAGAAAGATTTCTTCTTGGAAACATATCCATGGGCTTTGCATCCAAAATAAATTGTAGAACTGACCAAGTATTAATTGGTCCTATAAACATTTGTGAGTGCTGTTGGCCTAATCCAACGCCATGCTACAGCACCTCCTGAATTACCCGATGAGTGTGCTCAGATTTAAAAGTTTTACTCATGACTTGTACCAAAAGTGGATATTCCAGTCAACTACCAGAGAGTAAATGAAAAGCTGAGTCAAGTCTCTTTGATATCTGAGCCCTGCTTTAAAGTAGCAAATGGCTCCTGCAGCTGGTGTGCCGGTATTTCTGGTGGTATCAGACTGGAAGAGAACAAGGATTGCACCTGAGACGGCAAAGCTTGCTTAAGTGGTTGTCAATTGAATCGGAAAAAAATGAAGGAGTTCAGATTTCTAAATCCTGGCTTTAATTTTTACTCTACAATTGTTAATTTTTGTGAATTTACTCCTCTCTTCCTTGCTCCGGAGAGATCCCACCTGATAGGTTTACAGTGCTTTTGGACCTGGTGTTAAAGCAATGCTGTCGTACCACGCCACAGCCCTGCTGCTACACCGCCATCCCCATTGGAGACACTGAGCAGCTGAGAAGACCACGCAGCACGACCCCTTCTTTGGGCACAGCCCCATCCATCCCCAGTTGGAGACTGCACTACCTCTAACTGCACGGCCATGGCAAGCTCGGCGCATCTCCTTTCTGCAAGGGGAAAGCCTCTCTGGCGCCCACATCACTTTGCTCATCCCCGGAATGAAGCAGTGCAGGGTGCGCGAGCTCCACTTCATCGGCACTGACGCTGTAGTTGGAGCAGGATCACAAACCCTTATCGCTGCCTTCAATAGCCCAAGTGAGGGCAGGTTTGCAGAAGATCGCAGCGCGCCTTTCAAGAGAACGGGAGCCTGGAAGCGATCCATTATTCCTGGCAACATCCCGAACTAGAGAAATAAGAGACGGCCAGCCTGTATATCCCTAATCCCACAAATATTTACACACATTCTTCAGGCCACGCACTGAGCCCGATCCCATTGAACCCAGCGGGACGGCTCTGGCCAGCGCCGGGCTGAGCGCCACACGTCCCAACCCATGGGTACGCACTCGCCCTTTGGGACCTCGCACTCTGGGACCGACGGGGCGAGCCCGGGAGGTCCGACGCTCACTTCGGCCAAGACCCCGCGTGCCCACTACATCTATGGGGAGGTTTGGGAGGGCCATCCCATCCCACTCGGGATGTCATCACCGCCGGGCGACCAGCGAGCCCCGTCTCTATCCCATCCCCATCCCGGCCGCCGGCGGGGCCCCGAGCCCGCCCCCATGGCCCGGCCCCGGCCGCGGCCCCTTCCCCGGGGCGGAGGGAGGGAGGNTCCCGAGGACGGGACTTTATGCTCTCCCCCGTCGGTTTGTTTATTTCTTGCCAGCGTTCTGCGATGTTCTCGGTGTTGCTTCTAAACATCTGGCAGTGATTAGGTGCCAGCGGAGGCTTGTGAAATGTATTTGGCATATTTCTCCTCAACATCCACCGACTGGAAAATATTTGGTCTTTGCTTTGCATCTGTTAAAGCTGAAACTTTGTTTCTTTGCCTTTTCCTCTCACTTTTTCCCCCTCCCTCCCTCCTTGCTCTAAACGGGGAGAACGCGCTGCCGCTACCCATGGCCCCATCCCGGGGAGCTGTGGCTGAGGAGCAACAGATAACGTGCTTTCACAATCAAATAAGCAGATGATTGCCAAATTGCTACACCACAGCCAAGTAGAGATATATCGAGGAGCTGCAGGAAAACCTCTATTTAAGAAAATCGATGTCCTTGCAGCAAAGGCAGAGCTGGGGAAGTTACAGTGAAAACATCAAAGGACGGCACGGAAAGTTTAGGAAGTAGTTGAGGGTTTGCGAGAGTTGGGTCTCGATTTTCTTCAGAGACAAAGGTGGAAAGGAAAAAGCATACACGAGAATGGCTTTTTGGGCCCCAGTGTGCCTGTGCCTGGGCTGCAGGGTTGGCTCCCGATGCTGGAAGGTGATGAGCACCGTGACAGTGACACGCAGCTTCCAGAGCAGGGGACAGCACTGGTGCGGTTATTTACCCACTGGCCTGAAGGGAGGAGAAGCTTGGGAGGTTCGGATTCTGTTCTTGCAAGCCCACCCACGCTATTTAGGTTACTGCTGGCATTGCGACATGAGCCCCCTACAGTGCCCTGCAACGTATTAAAAATAATATAGTTGCCCCATCCCTGGAGGTGTTCGAGGCTGAGTTGGATGGGGCCTTGGGCAGCCTGATCAGTCCTTGATCTAGTGGTTGGCAGCCCTGCCTGCAGCAGGGGGTTGGAACTTGATGATCCTTGAGGTCCCTTCCAACCCAAGCCATTCTATGATTCTATGATAACGAATCGATGGACCACTTGTGCCAAAAGTTTTCTCAGCAGCTTGTTGTCATCAGTGTAAACGTAATGGCAGGAACAAACCCCAGCAAGGGGAATCCAGTAATGTCAAGCCATGGGTGCTGTCACTGGGAGCCGTGCTTTGGGCTGTGCAGATTGCGCGGGGTGAGGCAGGATGCCATGGGCAGGGCACAGCAGTACCACCTTGGGGCGGCCGCGTGCTGCAGTGCATGGCACTGGGAACCAGGTGTTGAGCCTGCTGAAGGCAGCGAGCATTTTGCTGTGGCTGTAGATGGATATAGGATGTGGGTGAGCACAGAAGGACTTCTGTCTCCTTCCATTCTGCTGCAGGTGCTCTGCTTCACAAAGGGGGGAGGAGGCACTTAGAGGGCTGTGAGCACGCACCGGTGCCTGCACCCTAGCAGGGAGAGATGCTTCGTTCTACTTGCCAGCCCGTGTTGCTCCCCGAGAGCAATTGTGGCCATCTTATTTCTACCTCCCCCCAAAAAATTGGTGCTAAAACTTGCAAAGAACCCTTCAATGATTGCTAACAACCAGAGAAGAGAAAGCCTTCCAACGTACCATCAAGTGCCATTGCCCGCGCTGTGGAGGCTGTAGAGCCAAAGCAAATGTTGACGCTGTGTTTTCTTTTCCTGGTGTACGTTTGTTTTGTCACATTTTCTCTTCAAACCCAATGGTGGTGATAATGGTAGGACCTTAGAAGTCGGCACAGTTACACATTTTTCTCAATAACAAAACGATCTGTTGATTGCAGCTGTCTCTGCATCTACCCTCCCTGGAGAACGGAGGAATATCTAAATAATTACATCACTAAGTATCTGTAAGGAATAAATTATATTTTCCACTGCTGGTGTTTGTAACGCGTTATGTTTTAAATCAGTAAAATAAGTTGAAGTTTACGTTTAACATGCTTGCAGTTTTATTTCCAGCAGACTTCACTGAGCTCACAAACTTTGTGATACTTTTAAGTAATAATTCATGTAATTTGTAGAGGGACTTGACTGCTTAGGGTCAGATGTATCTTTACCAAAGGATAAATTTTCTGCTAAGTTTCAGTTATGTATTGGGGTATGAGGCAGCATTTGTTGCCTCGGAAACAAATGAAAACAGCCTCCCCATAGTCAACACGACATGTTCAAAAACACTGAGCCTCATTTAAGGCAGCGGAAAGTGCTGTTAAAACCTCTTTCTGTGTCTCTGTGGTGCATTTTGTAATTATCATTTTAAGCCACGTCTATAATTGGTGCAGTTGTGGCTGCTGCGGTTTTGCCACTGGAGATGTGGCTTTTGTTTGGACAGTGACTGAAGGCTGATGCCCCAGGCAGGGCACTGCTGCCGCCACAGCGGTTCTGTGGGATGGTGGCTCTGGGGCAGCAGAGGAGCTCAGCAGCCTCCCACTGAGCCTCCTCCGGCCTCTTCTCCCCACCCACGAGCACCTCACTGTGCTGCCTGGGAGCAGTGCTCATGGTGCTTGTAGCTGTGCTACACCTGGGAGGGAGCGTCTGACAGAGTGCCCTGTCCTGTGCTGTGCCTCTCCTTACTCATACTACTACTACTACTACTAATAATAATAATGATAGTTGCAGTAGTAGTAATAGCAATAATAATCCCCTCTGCATTTTAACTTGGAGCCTGAATGCAATCTGCAGGTGAAGCCTCCGCTTTCAAAACTTGACTGCGTGTGCTCTTTCCTGACTGCCCTGAGAAGCCTGGAAATACATAATCTTCTGTTTGTTTTATTGTAGCCCTATTTACATGGTGTCTGCCTTCTTGACAGCTTCCATCTTTCCCTGTAACTGTTTTGATGCCACCGGCATTTTTAAAGAATAAAGCCAATTTGCTAATGCTGGAGAAGTGTCTCTCTCTCCCTCTCTAATCTTCTTGTGCGCAAAATCAAATGAGTGGTTGTCTGCAGAAGGGTCTTCCCAGGATAGAAACAGCAACTGCAAATTTCACAAAACCCAGCCCAGAGCACTTTGCAGGAGCCAGAAAGCATCTGAAAACCGAGGATTAGAAGTGGAGCGATCCAGTAACCTTCACTTAGTGCAGTTATAACACAGCTTGTATGAATACAGTGACATAAACATGAAACATATGCAGAGGCTCTGAGCGGTGTGTGCTGGACATGTCACAGGACCCTACCAGCAGTTCAAAGGCACGAGCAGTTACCATAAATGTGTGATACAACCCAGAGCAAATCCTGAGCAATGCTACTACAGGGTCGATGTATCCCGAATGTAGCAATAGAGGGTCTTAAACGTATGTATGGGAAAGATGATTGTGCACGCATGTGTCAAAGGATATTCTCCTTCACGGCAACGAGGAAAGAAAGCAGAGTTTTAGAAGCTGTGAAATTAAAAGGGAAATCTGTTATTGCACAGGTAGAAATATTGCCGTACAGCTGTGGCTATTAAGCAGAACGAGCGTATTTAGTGCAGGGTTATTTCTGATGAGAAGTTGTGATGAGAAGTTGTGCTTTTCCCAGCCACACAGGACCAGGAGTTGGTCAGTGGGAGGAAAGCTCTTTCTTCTGCTGCTTTGGAGAGCAGGAATTTATTCTAGATGGCTCTCGCTCCAGCCAAGAGCTGGGCAGAGCTCTTTTTTGTCACGATTGCTTAACGCTTGGGTTAGATCTGTGCTCAAAGGCCATTGTGCTCACAGGTTCAAACACCTAGCAGGGAGGGATGGGAACGCGGTCTTGCACAGAAGCACAGCTGATACAGGCTCAAGGAGCAAAACCAGAGTCAAATAAAGAGCTGGAAGAAATGTCAAGGATGAAGGCAGTACAGCTCTGTGAAGGATGTGTGCCCAGTTATCTTCAGCTGCACAAAACGCTTCTTATCCTGAGCTTCTCTTGTGTCAAAACAGAGATTTCCCCCATGGAAAGCCAAATAAAGACGCCTTTTAGCAGGCACTGAAAGTGAACATGATCCTCCTAATAATTTGAGTGTGGTCCGTGCAAGTGAGGGATCAGCGTAAGATGAATTGTCTTTGGAGTTTGACTGCGTCCACCTAAAACTGCAATCCCTTTTGGTGCATAAATTTGAGGTGAAGACTGGGACGTCGCTTGGAGACGAGGTGGATGACTTATGGGAGGCAATATAGAAGTGTGTTGTTCAGGAATGCTGTGCTGTTTTAATGCTGTTGTTAATTGCCTCCTCTAACATGCAGACAGGGAGGCAAGATTTTTCAGTGCACTAATGAGACCAGATCTGTTTGCCCTTAAATCATTACACTGAAATATGATATGATTTAAACCTTTAACTTCTGAGGTCGACCCTCTGCACGGCGCAGCTGGTGCTGGCCCCAGCACTGCAGCCTTGCTCTGCAGCACTCACGGGCTTTACGCGTTTTGTTCAAGAAACACCTCTGTCTTCTCTTTTCATTTCCTCCTTAAAAACAAAATTAGAGTTTCTTCATCTTCTGTCTCTTTTTGTGCATTCCTCATGTCAGCTTTCTCATTTTTTGGCTGTAGGAGCGGGAGTGTAGACCAGGACCATAATGCTGAAATGCACCCATTTGTCATGAGTGTTTTTTTTGTTTGTTTTGTGCATGTGTTAGGTGATGAAAGACACGATCCTGCTCTTGGATTATAAGTCTCTATGACCTGGGACCTTGCCTCTTGCTTTCTTGTGATACTGAAAGCGGACTAATTCCCAGATCTGGAGGGCAGGGGTAGGGAAACGCCTCAGTTTCTGCTCGGATTTGGGCTGAAACAACATCCCAGAGGGTGCTGGGGGGTGTGGGGAGGTGGGCTTTCTTGTGGGACTGCCTCAGCTGAAGCTCCACCGCATCTTCCCCAACACCCCCTGGAGCTGGGTGCTCTGCAGAGGCAGAGTATGTGTAATCCCCATCTGAAGGAGCTTGCCAGAGATGAGGCAAAGGACCGGGTGGAAGAGATGGGTGCTGCGCTCAGAGCCAGACTCGGGGACGTGTTGGCTTGGGACTGCGTCTGTCGGGAAGGGTTTTCAGCATGGGGTGCATTCTTATGAGGAACGGCTTGTCAAAGCAGGAGCGAAGAGGGAAGGACTTGCGTATGAAAAGCCTCTGTAAGGAAAAGAATAGTGAAGAAACTCAGGAGAAGGAAAGTGAAATGAAGCATCTGCGAAGACAGAGGGATCACGCAGCCTGTTAGCTTAAGCAGGAGACTGTCCAGAGTAACAGCTATGAAAATCAGTGGAAACCAATTAGACTGATGAAGTCATCAACATCTGAAGGCTGCAGCTGCTTACTGTGCTCCTGCTGGCTCAGTTTCACCACTAGGTCAGCACTTTGAAAGTAGACCCTGTTAATAGTGACCAGAAACGCATATAAATCTGGTCACTGCCCAAAAAGCTTTTGAAATCTGATAGGAGAAAGATATTGGTGCTCAGTGTTCTCTTCTGTCTGAACAGTTGTTAACATTACAGAAACCTCACAAGTGGACAATTTTGCCTTTCGGTGAGAGGGCTGAGGTGAAAGACAGGCAGAAGCAGCTCTGGGACACCACGGACGGTTGCTCCCAGTGGCACCCATCTGCATCAATGCTGATTTATGGGTTAACGAGAGGGATACCGTAATTTTCAACTAATGGGCACAGTGTCTTTCCAAATTGTAAAACAAAAAAGTGTTCTTGGTAATACTGTGTATAATGAATTTTACAGAGCTGCACTGGGATATAACCATAAAGCCCCCATTAAGCTGGTGGGAAATGCAGGGCCTTAACGATCAAAGCTCGTCGAGAACACACATTATGGAGAAATTTATTTTGAAGGAAACTCTTATACTGGATGTCATTGTTGCTGCAAATTACTGTTACAGTCCCGAGTTCCCAGTGTGGCACTTAGGAGTAAATTCTAATGTGCTGTAAATCCAGTTTTCAGGGGGTTATAAATTAGCTTCTAGAATCTGAGGTGTAACTTGGCATGACGATTTTCAGCCCAGATCCCTCCTTCTCTCCTGAACTATATTTCCACAGATTTTGAAATTTCATGTAGAACATTTGTGCTTTTCCTTAACTGAAGACTAACAAAGGTTAGTTTTTTAACCTGTGTTTATCACATGGAAAAATTCTAGGAATGTTGGGTTGCAGGGTGTCTGCAGCCAGCATATGACCCAGCCCCCTTGTGGCTCTGAGGTCTACTTTGCTTCATTAATTCGTTAATTGTACTGAAGTGACTAAGCAGGGTGTACTGTTAAAAGGTGACAGCTGGATGCGTACATTAGTCACTTTCTGAAACACCTGCCATATGCCAACAATGACACCCACTAAAGGAAAGGGATAAAATGGAAACAATTTCCCTAAAACCACACTGCACCAAAGATTTCTGAGATCTGGAACTGTTCCAGAGAAGGGACCTAGCGGTGCAGTGGTTATAGGTCCTGCATAGTCTGAGGGCAGATTTAGCATCCTTTTTGGCTCCAGGCCAGCTCTCTTTTACTTGACCTCAGCACTGACTCAGAAGTGGCCCGTGGTTAATTTATTTAAGATCGAAGAACAAGAACCAGAAATTACACAGTTCTACTCAACAGATTTTTGCTTTGCCTCTAGCAAATTAATCAAATGAGAACCCAATTTGTTTTAGATTAAATGAATTCCCTCTGTTCGCTGTGATAATCCCCAGCTGAGCTGCCTTCTTATAATTTCCACTCCCTTGAAGCATTGTACTGTAACTTACTTAACTCTACAACTGTATTTATTAGAGGTGTTGCAGTAATGATTTATAACTGGAAGGCAAGCAGAATTTGGCATTTGTACTCAGTGAGGTGGGGATATTGCCAAAATATCTCAAAGCTTTGTTTTTGGATCAGAGCTCTTGCTTTGTGCTAACTCTTTAAAATATTTGATGTACTCCTGCTAGGCTGCGGATAGCCACTTATTCCAGCAGTTTGCTGTGAGCTCTCAGTGATGTTCTGTTGTCGGCCTCCAAGGAGACTCTCGTAAACCTGATGGAGCAGGTCTCCAGTGGTCCTTCTCCTCTGCAGTTAAATACAGTCGGTTGTTCATGTGCATTTCTGTTTTGCCCAAAGTTCACTTTTGTTAACAGACCCTCAGTCTGCCAGAGCTCAGTAGAAGTCAGTGGAATAAGAAATTGCATTTTAACCAGCTTTTCTCTTTTCTTTGTTTTTCTTGTTCTAGATTATCTTTCTTCCAGCTCACAGCTCCGTAGAGCAGCTTGTAACTAACTAAACTATGGATAGTCTTTTCATCACTAAGGAGTAAATTCTTCTGCCTAGGATGTAAAAATGTATTCTGCTTTCTTATCTACTTCAAGGAGGAGTATAATCTTCATATTTTTCATCCAGGAAACTATTCCTTGCCTTTATAAAAGTGTATGCCTCTGTAGCATTCATTTCAATCCTCTTCAAAACCAAGAAGGTTCGAATTTAAACTAAAGTAAAATATTTCAAACTTACAGCTTTCACTACTTCAAACAAAGCTCCCTTACAGCAGTAGCAGCCCCATTCAACTGTATGGGCAGCACTGATGTAAAAAAGCAATTTTTCTTTCCTTAACACCAGCCACAGGTGCTCAAAACTCATGTACTTCTCCCACTCTGATTTTTGATACTGTCTTTAAAATCATAAGGCATAAAAACATCCTGGAGGTTTTCTTACTGCTTACTTTCCTAATTGGTGTGTATTTTTTCTAACCCTTGTAATTCATCACAGATTACGTTTTCATAATTATCTCTAAGAAACCTACATATTCCCTTTTCAATGAAAAATTAGGTTCTCCCATATTTCCCCGATTTAAAGGTATCACGAAGCTTTGAGACTTTTGCACAACCTGTGGCAGAACTTGAAAGTTTTCAGCATTGGAACCTGTGGTAGGGAGCTGAGGACTGAGTGTTTGCCAGCTCCAGTGAGCTCAATGCTGCCTGAAAGGGACGCAAGGAGCAGGCTGGGGCGAATGGCTTTGCCTCAGGCCTTACATTTACAGGTTTGTTCGTCAGTTTTACTTTTCATATTTCAAGCACAAGTCTCTCATGAAGAACCAGTAAAGCTTTCAAGACCTCCTAGTCTCTTTTTTCCAAAGGATGCAGCATTGCTAATTTCTAAAAATTTAGTCTAAGCTCATTTTATTCACTTCTTCCTCCCCTTAAACTTGCTACATTACAGTTAATATTATTTAAGATTATTTATTACATTCAAAATATATAAATATTGCATTTGCAATATATGATTTGAGCAATGGCAGTTGTGACTGAAAGACCTCTGAGCTTGGTCTGCTAAGTAATTTTAATACACTTCCCCTAAAGCAGACTTTGTTGCCTGTTGCTAGACCCACTCCAGGGACTAAAAAAGGTTTTATCTGATATTTTAGATTTTAGAAACAGGAGGCCAGCTCGCCCGCTGACAAAACTGTCCTTGCCCATCTCCATTTCAAATGCCACCACTGCTCTTCAAAATGAGATTTAATTAATGATCTTAAAGTATTAAAAGCTTTTTTATCCAAAAAACTCATCCCTAGCAAGCATATAATGTTGCAAATATTAAGAAGTATGTGTGTATACACATGCATGTGGCAAATATGGGTCCAGAAAAATATTAATAGGATGACCAATGCCTGCCAGAAGGCAACACTGTTGGCCTACACATGAAAAACCAAATGGCAAACTTTTCCCTTCAACTATTGACAAGAATAGGGTAAGGCTTTTGGCAAATGCCCCTCAGAGCTGGAGGACCCTTGGCAGCGGCAAGGAACAGCTGTGAGGGCCCAAGATGGTGATTAGAGAGAAGGTGCAGGCCCATGGCATGAGGGACGATGGGGGTGCCTGGGGCGGAGGCTGATGGGCCTTGGAGATGTGGTGTAGGGTTAGGCCGCAGGACTTGAGCACGGCCTGGCTGCACAAGTCAGATATGGATCAGATAAGGCAGGTTATGCTCCCAAGAAACAGGAGGCGATTGTGTTAGCAAGAGAAGGCAGGAAGCTGAGGGCTCTGGCACTGATAACTTTTCTGTGCAGCTTTTATCTTTTGTGCAAGAGGGGAAGACTTTTCCGGAGTAATTCACTGCTGGGATGAGAGGCTTGGTTGTTGACTCTTTGTGGTCTCTTGGTTTGTTAGTATTTGTCATGTTTTGTCAGGTGACACTGTCTTCAGATAACATTTGGTACAATTGCAAGGTGTTTTTTGTTAAAGGATTCTAGCTGCCTTCAAAATCGGGTTGTGTTTGTTTTGCCTAAGGAGTGTCCACTGGTTCTGGCATTTCTTAAATGCACAACTGAAACAAGGGTCTAGCTCAAGATAGACAGGAGCATCTCTGGCAGTGAGCAAAACGTGATAACTGGTGAAGAATGTGAGTTTTGAGCTGTTTTATCAAAAGCGCCATCGGAGCGAAGGGTGAAGTTCTGCAAAATGACACGTTTCAGGGACTTCTCTGCTGCATCAGGCAACGTCGTGCTCAGAGCTCAGAAGGTGTGAATCGGATTTGTTCCTGGTCATATACCCCAATGACTTAGACTTTGCTGAGCCTGGATGAGGACCCTGTCTTTTCTTCACCTTTGAGTCCATCCTCCCAAGGTTGTGTTGTGCCCCACGTTAGCTGCAGCACCAGCCCAGTGTCATGATGCTCGCAGCTTGTTCATTCACAAGAAGGCTGTGCACACCAAAGGGCTACCTGAGCCCAAACCTCTCAATCCATCATGTGTGCTCATCTCTTTGGAGCCTGCTTTTTCGTTGCAGCTCATTAAAAGTTCCCTACTGGTGAATTCCTTGGCTGGGCTCTGTGCTTCTGTTTCCTTCTGCCCTTGTGTCGGGTGAGGATCTGGACAGGACATTTGCAAGGGAGCAGTCTTCCTTGGCAGCCAGTGCTGCAAGGGTGGTGCGAGGGCTCAGCAAGCTGAAGCTCCACAGGGTACAGCAGCTGTGCTCAACGTGATGCTGACTTCTGCCTTGCCTCTTCTGCAATGCAAGCAAAGCTCAAGAGCAGGCGTATTTTGGAGGGCTTTGGAGGAGTTGCTGGTATTTTCTGCAGGGTAGGCTGACAGCCCTTGGGAAATGATGCCCTAAGTGCTGATTTAAGAGAGCTCTAGAAGCTTCCCCACTACAGGAAATGGCATGTGCAGGAGGGGGAATGGGTCTCCTCTGCTTCCTCCTAGAAACTGGGAAGCAGGAGATGAGCAGTCAGGGCTGTGCGCTCCCTGGGAGCCAGCCTGGGTAAAACCCAGTTCCGGCAGCAGCCAGGGCTCTCGCCTTCCTCCATCTCAGCAGAAGGAAGGCCTGGGCTGGTACAATGAGACTGAACATATAAATATATACTTTTCTTTTTTCCCTAAAAAAAAAAAAAAAAAGTTGTGAGTGTATTTCTTTTGCTGATGCTAGCCTTTTCCTTTGTGTAATTGCTGCTGGAAGGAAGCAGAGAGAAATCAAGCTTCTGGCAAAATATATTTGTGATTACTAGCATTTTGCTGCAGTCTGGCTGGTGAAGATGAGAACAAAAGAGCTGAAATGGTTTTTATTTTTGTCATCTGTTTGCATTTGTCAGTTCTGTGTCCCATTGTTTGTCAGGTCTTTGGTTGAAGCACCTGTAACAAATTCCTCCCATCTTTTTCCAGCGGTAGTAGTAACCTGGTGCTGTGTCTTTTTTTCTTTCTCCAGACGATTTTGCAGAAGAGGAGGAGGTGCAGTCCTTTGGCTACAAGAGGTTTGGTAAGTGGCAGCAGGTCTTTCGGGTCCCTATTAAAGCCTCCCTTGCTGGCGTGGCAGCATGAAAACACGTAGGTGCAGTCCCATCACCCCCTTCATTCTAAAGTCTGCCCAGCTGCAGGTGTGATGAGAAGTGATCAGCTTAATTGCTGGATCACTGCAGAAGCAGTATTAGGAAAACCAAGCCCACAATTCAATATATGAGTGTGCCAGCTGTTAAAAAGGGCCCGTGCCTCTGAAACACTTTCTGCCCCACTGTGCTCTCCATAGAACCCAGACGATGCACAGCATGGTCTGCAGATATCCCCAGAGTGGTTGTGTGGGATCTCCTGCAGGCTCTCCAATGTCAGGGCTGCTTAACAGGAACAATTCTGTGTGCTCCTCACAAAAAAGGACCAAAAGCATACAGGATGCATGTGTTCTGATGTCAAAATGTAGTCCTGGTAGCAAGAATCCGTTACCACAGCTTTATCTGCTCCTGATCTGGGATGCGGTGAAAGCTTCAAAACCTGGTGAAACTCTCCTTTGCAGTATTCGAGAACTGAACAAGTTCTTGTGCCTTTGTAGATGTGGGAGAACTCTTTTGCTTGTATTTATTCTTGAATGAACCCAAAGGTATGACTTAATATATCGCAATGTAACCTTTTATAAACCGCACCTTAAGCTAAAAATTCCAAATAGGTAAAATCTTAAAACCATATTGGTCGTTTTTCTTTTCTTGTTCTGATGGTGATTCACTGAACATGGCCTTGTCATGTGAAGGAAGCAGGGCCATGCATCTCTGAACAGAGGTCAGCAGCCTTCGAGACTGAACAAGAGTCACTTTCAACAACTCCATTTGGCAAACAGATAGGAAAAGTAGGCTGAAATTAAAAAAAAAAAAAAAGAAAGAAAGAAAGAAAGAAAAATGTCAACAATTCCCTCCACCCCAAAAGAAGCAGGGGGAGGCATGCTCACAGCATTAGGAGACGCAACGGCTGGGAGGTGGGGATCACTTTCGCATGACCTCTTCTACCCCCTGAACTGCTCCACTGCTCCCTGCTGTTGAGCTTTATTTTGGATAGGTCAGCCAACCACAGAGCCAGCATCTGTGGCTTGGAAAGTCCTGCCATAAGGCTGCACATAGGCTTTTTTCCACTTTTTTTTTCCTTTCCCCTGGATTGGGCCCTGGAATAGCAAAAAAAAAAAAAAAATCTCAAGAAATGGGAAAAATTTTTAACCATTCATTTCTTTCTGTCAGCTGAGAAGAGTAAGAAATATCTATTAGGATTCATTCTCACCTATAAAAACAGCTCCCTCCATATTGCCCACTAGCGAAGCACCTCTCATCAGTGTGCTCTTGCAGTGAACAGCAAGAGGTTGCACCAAGGCCTGGGTGTCCCACTGTTCCAACAGTCAGTGTAGTAACGCTTGTGACATGACAGGATTTCTGCACCTGGACTTGCTTTCGTTCACTTCTCACTCCTTTGCACGGTGGTGGTACCTTTGTGAGGCAGCCTGTGAGCAACCTCTTGAGGGAGCTGGGGTCCTTCAGCAGCATTGGCTGCTCCGTGCACATGCACATCTTTTAAAAACCCCAAATCCACTGGCCAGACAGATTGATACTTCCAGTGGAGCACCACAAGTGCCAAAATAGAGCTGAATAGTTCAAGACCAGTAGGAAATGTTATGCTTGTTGTCCCAGCTGGTGTTCCTTCTTGGCACTGCATCCTCGCTCATAGTGTCAGTTAATATTGTGAGCACTCAGATAATGAAAGATAATATTAAGGATAAAAAGATAAAGGATAAAATAAACATACTACTATTATTGGTGGTAAAGAGGAAGGATGAAATATTCCTTTTGTACCATTGGGAGATTTTACATATGGCAATAAGGAATGCAATTTAGTGGTGGGACTCAGTAGGTTAGGTTAATGGTTGGACTTGATGATCTTGAAGGCCTTTTCCCACCTACATGATCGTATGATCCTATGATTGGAGAAGCCCAAGGCAAGAACCAACCTTTGTTATACAAGCCCTTGAGAGAAGGGCATTTTGGAAGGAGGCCTGTCCTGTCTGCAGGCTGGTGCTGTAGAATTCTCAGCACTTTTTGTGTGCAGCCACTGGAGCAGGCAGCAATAACAGCAGCATTGGTTGTTTGTTTCAGGAGCCATTGTGTAAGAGCAGTTGT
Organism: Penelope pileata; assembly: GCA_013396635.1. Lineage (NCBI taxonomy): Eukaryota > Metazoa > Chordata > Aves > Galliformes > Cracidae > Penelope > Penelope pileata. The sequence goes on from WBMW01001645.1 coordinate 97,248, forward strand.
GAACATTTTGCAACCAGAGTGGTCCCTGTGCCCTCTGTTAACATGAGACAGGCTAGAGGGACCATGACTCAGGTGCCTTTGACTCCATATTTTGGAAAGAGGAGGCCTTGTTTGGAGGCAAATGTGCTCCAAGTGGGAGATGTCTAAACCACAACTGCTTCACAAAGAACACGGTTTGCGATGAGTCACTGCTGGCAGCTGGGAACACATGTTGGTCAGCACTTGGCACACGAAGCCTTGACCGAACTGCTTTCCTAGAGTTCAGCTGGGGAGTTTATTATTAGCTCCCTTCTTGCTGGAGTCTGTTGTTTGGTTCAAGGAAGGAAGAGATCTGCAAAGGGCGGGAGGCACTCTCAGGCAATTCTTGTTTTGGGGAAGAAGTTTTTGAAAAGAAAGCTGAGCACTCGCCATCCTGCCAACACTCACTGCTTCCCTTTTTCCTGAACCTTTCTCTTCCACCTCCTCAGATAAGCTGATTTCAGAGAGTTTATTGTGCTACTCTTTAGTCCATTGAACTCTAACTGGTTATGTTAATCCAAACACGTTAAGCATATCACAGTAACATTTAAAAATAATCAGCACAGATGCAGACAGCCCTGAGATCTTAGGAAAGTGCACACCAGCATTTGCTTTTGAAAGTGGGACAAATTCACTGCAGGGGGTTTGGGGAGCATGAGGAAAATGCTCTTTCCAGCTGAATGGTGCTGTTTGCTTCTTCTCAGTGGGTGCTCCAGATGTGCAGGGACGCTGCCACGAGTGTGCTGTCCGGTGGTGGGGCTGCCTGTGGCTCTGGGTTGCAGCAGTGAGATCGTGGTGAAGCATGTTTCTTATCACCCTTACTTCATCATCAGTCACTGCCAGGCTGCTTTGAAGTGATCTGCTCCAGATAACAAGCCGTGCCTCTCCACCGGTTTTCCTCTACCAGATTGCCACTAATGTTAACCCTTTCCTCAGGCAGTGTGTTGGTTTGTACATCCCCCTTGCCCCCAACCCCTCTTTGGGAAGAAAGGAGTGAGGAGAGGTCAAAACTTGCTTCTCAGAATTATATGGTTTTTTGGATTCTAAATCTCAGTCTTGAGAGCTCAAACTAATTTCTAGATGATGGATATCAGGATGAGATCTCTTTACAGTGAGGTTTTCACTCTCTTCTCTGAGATTCTGGCTCTGGCCATCATTGAAGGCCAACAAACTAAAGGGAACTACTGGACTTGAGAAAACAGGTCTGATCTGCTCAGCTTGTGATATTCCCAGGTAATAGGTGTATAGACAATTGTAAATTTCACTTCCTTGTGTTAATGCTTCAGAGTTTAAAACCTGCACTTAAAAGAGCAGTTAGTGTGCAAATTTCAGTGTGAAGTTGTTCATCAAATGCTTTGAAGCTATATCACAATATGAAATAACTGGAAAAAAAAAAACACGGAGTGGTCTTTGAACTGGTGTGAAGCCTGTTTTTAGTGTTTCAGAAAACAGGCTTCCAAGAAGAGAGCTGAAAGCCCTGCTGACAAGGGGAAACCTCAGAAGGAGCAAAAAGATAGGGCCAGTACACTGCAGATAAGCAGAAGACTAAACAGCTTGTGGGAGATAAATTTTGCCCTCGAGAAACAAAACCGGAGTTGGAGGCCGTCAGCCTGTCCTCTATAGTAGGGCCCATCTCATCCCCTGTGCCAGAACCACGAGCCAGGATCCTTCACCTTCCATGGGGTATGCCAGAGAGGACTGAGTTGCGATGTCCATTCCATGCAGCTCCTGGAATGCACCTCCTGAGCATCATTCCAGTTCTAAGAATTAATTCTAGTCATTTTTAGGCCAGAAATTGATAAATCATCTTGCCATACAATAATGACATGTGCCATACTAAAAAGAGTTAGGAAAAAGTACCACTGGTTTTAAAACATACTTGGAATATATATATATATTATATATA
>WBMW01001646.1:135-31504 GCA_013396635.1 Penelope pileata
AGCTGCCTAGGTGCTGCCTGCTAGCTGCCTATGATCTGACTGCGAGCTGCCTACCTGCTGCTGTCTGACTGATGCCTGGCTGGACCTGCTTGATACCTCCTGCTGCTTGAGACATGAGGTCCTGCTGCCCTGCTAGCTGATGCCTGCTTGTTGCTCCTGCTTCCTGCCTGATGGCCTGATGCCTGACGATGCCTGATGCCTGCATGGGCCTGAAGCCTGCTCCTGTTTCTCCTGATGTCTGCTTCTGCTGCCTACTGCCTGAGACCTGATGGCCTGATGATGCCTGGTGCTGCTTCTCCCCCTGCGCTCTCGCTCCCTCACTCCCACATGGGCCTGAAGATATTCCTGGTCTGATAGAACGGCGTGGGATCCATGGTGGTGACTGTCCCTGCTTTTTTATATGTAACCCTTGCTCTTCCTATCTTTTACTATTGCCTGCTTCCCCATCCGCATCTCCCTCACTGGCCAGAACTTCTATTAAACTGGTCGGACAACATTTGACCTCATTTGTGTCTTAATCTCACTCCGGGTATGTTAAAGAATTTCCCCTCACTCCAATAATTGGAGCCGGACAACTACCTTCTTCTCTTCCAATTGCTTGGAGATGACATTCAGAACAAGCTGTTCCATCACCTTTCCAGGGACAGAGGTCAGGCTGACTGGCCTGTAGTTTCCCAGATCCTCCTTCATGCCCTTTTTGAAGACCGGAGTGACATTGGCTATCCTCCAGTCTTCAGGCGCCTCTTCCATTCTCCAAGACATGTCAAAGATGACAGAGAGTGGTTTGGCAATCACCTCTGCTGGCTCCCTCAGCACACGTGGATGGATCCCATCAGGGCCCATGGATTTGTGCACATTGATCCCAGCCAGACACTCCCAGACCATCCCCTCCTCGACCAGAGGGAAGCCCTCCATTTCCCGAACTCTCTCTCACCCCCAGGGTCAAGAAGAATCTAAGAAAAAAATCTAATCTAAGAGAAAAATGTATTTGTACTTCATTTTGATATGGAGGGCTGGAAATCTTTGTACATTTGTTCAACATGTAGAATCATAGAGTCATAGTTGGAAAAGACCACTAAGATCATCTAGTCCAACTGTCAATTCAACACCACCTTACCAAGTAAACCAAGTGCCACATCTACACATTTCTTTAACTCTTCCAGGGACCGTGACTCCTCCACTTCCCTGGGCAGCCTGTTCCAGTGCATTACCACTCTCGTTGAGAAGATTTTTTCCTAAAATCTGACCTGAAACTCTCCTGGAACAATTTAAGTTCGTTACTTCTTGTCCTCTCGCTAGTTACCTGGGAGAAGAGGCCTACACTCACCTCGCTACAACCTCTTTTCAGGTAGCTGTAGGCTACCTGAAAAATAAGGTCTTCTTTGTGTCTCTTCTTCTCAAAACTAAACAATGCCAGTTTCATCAGCTGCTTGTCATAAGACTTGTGCTTCAGACCCTTCACCAGCTTCATGGCCCTTCTTTGAACATGTTCCAGGGCTTCAATGTTCTTTCTTGTAGCAAGGGGCCCAAAATTGAGCCTAGTACTTGAGGTGCAGCCTCACGAGGGCTGAGTACAGGGAGATGATCACCTCCCTGTTCCTGCTGGGTACACTATTTCTGATGCAGGTCAGGATGTCATTGGCCTTCTTGACTACCCACTTGCATTGTTTTTAACTAGATTGCAGAATGCGTTATGCTAAGCTCTACTACTGTCATAAAATTAAGATATATAATTAAACAAAGCATTTTCTCATATATTTCATCAGAGTTTAAAAACATACCGACTTTCAGTTGTGCTGTAGATGGCATTTTCCTCTTCAGATTTATAATTTTGACTGAGGCATCAATAGCAGCAGATGAAGGAATAAGATTGATAAAAATAGGACATATGATATCTTCTCTAATTAGTGCATACCACATTACTCACTGCAATACATAAAACTGATGATTGAACTACTTACCACATTGTATCTGCCCACTGTACATTTATGATCCGTATTTATTGTTCAAAACTTATCATTTTACCCTTTCTAGTATAACCTATAACCTAACACATAGCTATTTCTTTATTTCGTTTTTCTTTTCTTTTCCTTTTTTTTTTTTTCCCCAATTGGCTTATATGGCAACAAGAAAAAGAAATTATAAGTACTCCATGAGACCTCTCTATCTTTTCACACTTAACCTTATTTAAACAAAATGTAGTAAAATGACATTAAAAAACCTTACATTGGTGTACAGAAACTATAGAAGTATAAATGACTGATTAATGTTCTGTGTTGACCATAATAACTTAGCACCCACCAGCTATTCGCTGAACCCCCTAGCCCAATAGTATGGGAGGATACAACCAATAAGGCAAAATCAAGAAAGAGTCATGGGTCAAGATATAGGTATTTTAATAAGTGTACAAAAAACTAAAAAAAAAAAAAACTTACTTGGAAAAGCAACCTTCCTTGTTTTCATTCCTCACCCAAAGTTTTATTACTGCGTGGCATTACATGGTATAGAATATCCCTTTGGGTGGTTTGGGTCACGTGTCCCAACTATGGTCCCTCCCAGCTTCCCACCCAGCCCCAGCCTATTTCCCTAGGTTGGGAAATGGAGTGAGAAACAGATGGTCTTGACACTGCAAGTACCGTTCAACAGCTGCTAAAAACATTGGTGTGTTATCAGTATTATTTTGGTTGTAAATCTAAAATACAGTACTACTTGGGCTGCTATGAACAAAATTTACTTCATTCCAACCAGATCCTATACAATCAGGAAAAAAAGAAAATAAAACCAAAACACAGATCTATGCAGTTTTTTCTGTCTATTTTACGACAATGTAACAAATTCATTGCATGGAAAAGAAAGGTTTTCCTCATACGTGAAGTAGTTATCCTTAGTAGTCTTAGTCAAATGTCTACATTTGGGTGTCTGATGAATTCTTTGTGATCTCCAATAAGGGAAAGATGTACAGAGACAGTTCTTTTATGCAAACAAATTCCTTTAACATTATGGACCTTATTTCAAATGCAATGAAACTATTAACTTGATGTCACAAAGAAAAATGTTTTATTGCAGCCAATGTGTAACATGGCCAAATGTTGCATTAACTGCCATCTGCATCAACACATTTTCAGCCAGGTGCAAATGATCAGCTGCAAAGCTGACAGCCCATCTTCTAGTTTTGTTTAGAAATACGGTTTGATGTCACTCTGGGAACTGTCTTCTCTTTAATGGAAGCTCTTAGCATTTCTTCTTTCCAAAACTTTTCGAAATGACATTTCTTTTATTCTGTACTTTCAATATCCCGAATGCTCATTTCCTTGAGGGGTTCAAATGTCATTAAAACTCCTATATAGCTCATAAGCATGTCCAGTTAGAGTTAATAAGTTTTATTGAACAATCCTTAGAAATGACAGGGAGTAGCTAAAATTCAACAGTGAGAGTGTCAGAGGTGAATAATTATAAATTTTGATCCACTTTGACACCAATACTAAAAGCATTGCATATATTTCAAACATTGAAAGGGAAAAAAGCACATTTTGGAATTGCTTGTAAACATCATTTAAAAAATATAGTTAAGACTTCAAAATATGGATGTTCTTTTCCCTAACTGACTCAAATAAATAGTTCCCTATTGTGGGGAAAAAATAAAGGAAGGATGTTTAAATACACTGAGGAGCCTGTTAACTTAATGACTCATGCCCCTGATCTCAGTGTCCAAAAGAAGAGTGTCCTAGAGAGCTGTCCCCAAAAGTGGATATACTTCTGGCAAATTTTATTTCCATTCTACTGACATTGGGTTAGAATAAGGAATCCATTAAGAGTTATGTTACTGAATACAAAAATAGAATGCTTCAGCTGACAGATACATCCAAGGGAGGCAAAGAGATTCAGGTATTTCTTACCCTAAACAGAAAAAGAGAATGCTATGCCCAGCCACCATATTGAAATTTGTGAATTAGCCAAATCAACTTGGACACTGCTTTCTTCCTTTAGAACAGACGTGTCAGTTATTGGAAAAAGGATGGATTCCCCTCTGCCTCTACAGCACATCCAGATCTGTTGCAGCCCACCACCCATCACTTCCTAAAAACAAAGAAAAAAAATAAGCAAACAAGCAAAAATCCAACTTCAATTGTACTTTTTGACTGTTTAATGTAAAGAAGATTCTATCAATGTCCTTCTATTTATGTAAAATGGTAAACTAAAAACCTTGTTATGGATATATATAGAAAACATCTCATAAATGAAGCCAAGAATTTATGGCTACAATATTACAGTAAATTCTGACAGTGTAGCATCATGTTCATTAATATAACTAATAACATCATAAAATATTTTAGAAATTTTCCAGAGATTTTTCGAGATATTATAGTATATACACTATAGCCTCATTGGACAAGCTGTTCCAATGCTCCATCATCCACATAGTAAGCTGCTTCCTGGTGTTTAGATGGAACCCTTTGTGTTCCAGTTTGTGCTCGTTGCCTCTAGTCCTGACACTGGGCACCACCAAAAACAGCATAGCTCCATTCTCTTTGTATCCTTCCTTCAGGTATTTAATCCCCGGAATACTCTGCTTGTTACTCCAAGTGGACTTTTGTACCATTGACCAGCGTCCCATGGGCCTGACCAATCAACCAGTTTTCTATCTACCTCACTGTTTGCTTTTCTATACCATACATCAATAGCTTTTCTATGAGGAGCTTATGAGGAACAGTGTCAACGACTTTCCTGAAGTCCAGGAAGACAGTATCTACTGCTCTCCCCTCTTTTGTTTGGTTGGTGATTTCATTATAGGATCTTACCATGTTGGTCAGGAGTGACTTCCCCTTGGTGCATCCATGCTGACTACTCATGATGATTTCCTTCTTCTTCATGTCTGGAAATGTTGTCTGGAAATGGTTTTCAGGATTAGCTTTTTTCATCATTTCTCCAGGGACTGAGGTGAGGTTGACCTCTGTAGTGTTAACTCAGCTTTCATGTGTGCATCCTGTCAGGATCCATGGACTTGCAAATGTCTGCAGTCACAATATAGTAATGAAATAATAAAAAAAAAAATTAAAAAAAAAAAAGATTAATCAGGTAGTTAAATGAGAGAAGATAAACCAAATATTCTATTTGCTTTGAACATTTTGATTTTTTTCCCAGTCCGACTGCAGTTCCACTTCAAAAAAATTATACTGAATTACGTGGAATAAATATATAGTCAGAAAGTGGAAGGTGTTTTGTGTTCTTATTTACTGTTACTACTGTTCTGCAAGCTCAATCTGAGATCTGACTTATTACATGTGTTAGTTTTATGTTCCATCTTCACTACAAGCCCTGAAAATCAATAATGGTTCTCAGTTGTTTATCCCCAGCATGTTGTTACAACTTACTTACCACCGTTTTGTATGATTTAGCATTTGCACAAAGTTCTTGACTATGAATAAATAGAATCAAGATAGAATCACTTTGATCTGTGATATAAAGCACCAATCATTAAAAACAGTTCTTATTTAAAGGATGGAAAAGTAAGCACAATTCTGTATATATAGAGGGACATGGATTCATAACAACATCCAGAGAGTACTCAGTGACTAAATAGAGGAAGATATGTAAGACTACAGTAAGTGAAAATAGAAATAAATGTACATTAAAAGTATTTACTGTACTAGATCTCTTTAGCACTTAGTATTAAGGCCTACAGCATCGTATACTTTAATGATTCTCTACTATAAGTGTGTGTGTGCATAATGCCTGGTATCATAGCATAATGCCAGATTATTATAGGTCACAAAAAGGATGTAATATTTCCCTTTTCTTTACAGCTGCAAGCATTCTCTGCTGCATAGGAAGAATATATTTTCAGTAGTTCTTCTCTTTGAAAGCAAAATGGTTTTTTTCCTATGCAGTCCAGAAACCACAATTTCTTCTGAAAAAAAAAGGTTTTATAGTCAGAATGCATTATTCAGTAGAACTCACCTTACAGTGAGAAATAGAGTGTAGATAACTATGTATCTAAGACTGTCTTTATCATTTATGTATCTAAGACTATATTTTTGTTTTATCATTGTGAAGCCTGGTGTATTCCTACTGATATTTTGTTTGCTTCATAGCATACTTGAGACGATTGCATTTCTGCATTTGCTGCGTAACATTGTGCAGTATTTTGAGATCTTTTTGAAATGAAAAATGTTAAATAAAATGAATATAGATAATAACATCATGTGGTACTTATCTAAAATATACTCAGACTTCCTAATAGAAGAAAAGAATATTTGCTTTGGGTTATATCAGCTTTGTAGTATGCAACAAATCCAACAATAAAAATTCCTTTTTGTGCCACATCATTTTGTAATTATAGATCTTATACATATATTGTTGTTATGATTTTGTCATTCTTTCAGAGCTTTTCTAATGCAGTAGAAATGAATGGAACAACATATCTATGAAAGAAAAATTTCCCTAAATACCTAAGTCTGTAGATGCAAATGAATGATGTTTATATACTTATTATCTTTACTTTTCAATAGCTACATATAATTTCTGTAGACTGGTCAGTGATAGAATGAAAACGCTAAATTAGTCAAAAAGTTTAGATAGAAAGCTGAGCTATGGAAGCTCAGTTCATCAGACAGCAGCAGAGATGTTCTAATATGCTTTTGTTCCTCTTTGTTGCACCAATTTGCAGACATTTGTATTCACATCTTGAAATTATTGAGCATTTTTTTTGTAGACAGCGTATTAGATACTACAAGCTCCAAGTATCCAGGAGTTAAGACATCTCAAAATTATACTGCCTAGTGAATGTACAGTATCTCAAGCTCTTAAGCTATGAAAGGTGTGATATAATGTAAGAATTAGAATCACAGAATAGGATCATAGAATCATAGACTATGCCCTAGTCTCACATAAATAAATAAATAAAACGCAAGCTAACAGAATATCACAGGAAAAGAAGGGAAACTGTCCCACTGTAACTCTTCATTGGTACATCTGGCCCATGTAGCATTTTACTCAAAAACATGGCTCAGAGGCTGAATCTCTACAGTCTAGAAACTTCTCTTTCAAAACCACGACAGATCATATATGGTGCTGAACTGCTGCCTGGATGCCTGAAGGCTGAGTAACAGTCACCTACACCCTACAAAAGGATTGACAAATGTTCTGGAAGAGGATATATTTGTACCATGAGTAGCAAAAGTCAGTGCTTTCTAGATGGTGTTCAGCTAGTATTGCAGATGGAAGTAACTTGTCTTAGCATTCAGATCACTTAGTCTGAGTTTCCCCACGATAATTTTCTTATTTTTAATCAGGTATTTTGAATTCTTGATTTTCTCAGTCTTCTTTTATATAACTAAATATTTGTTGGCAGCAAGATATTGTCCTGCTCCGATTATTGGAGTGAGGGGACATTCTTTAACATACCCGGAGTGAGATTAAGACACAAATGAGGTCAAATGTTGTCCGACCAGTTTAATAGAAATTCTGGTCAGTGAGGGAGATGGGGATGGGAAGGCAGGCGATAGTAAAAGGGTAGGAAATAAGAGCGAGGGTTACATATAAAAAAGCAGGGACAGTCACCACCATGGATCCCACGCCGTTCTATCAGACCAGGAATATCTTCAGGCCCATGTGGGAGTGAGGGAGTAAGAGCGCAGGGGGAGAAGCAGCACCAGGCATCATCAGGCCATCAGGTCTCAGGCAGCAGGCACCAGGTGAAGCAGGAGCAGACATCAGGAGAAGAAGGAGCAGGCTCCAGGCAGCAGGCAGCAGGCATCAGCTAGCAGGGCAGCAGGACCTCATGTCTCAAGCAGCAGGAGGTATCAAGCAGGTCCAGCCAGGCATCCGTCAGATAGCAGCAGGTAGGCAGCTCACAGGCAGTTCGTAGGCAGCTAGCAGGTAGCACCTAGGCGGCTCCTAGGCAGCTCCTCCATTTCCCCTGTTGGAGAAGGTCTTCTTTGTCCTCCTTTTCGGCCACCATGACATTCCTGGGCACCCAGGTATGTCATATATCACACGAACGGGCACAGAGAGTGCAAGCCCAGGCTTGCACGTCTCCTTTGGTGGTTGCCTTTTTCAAGGCACCAGTCTGAAAAAGCTGCTCGATGGCCATTTAGCGGCTGCTTGTCTCTCATTGTCCCTGGTCTGCAAGCCTTCAGGCAGCAGGCAGGTGGGCAAACTTTGAGACAAAAGAGTTCTCACAGCAAGCTTTGAAACAAAAGATAACAGTCTCTTACAGATATGGATCTTAGTTTTCCTCATCTTGACGGAATACACAAACCACTGGACTGTAACTGCAGACCCTTTCTACAATTGACTTCACATCACTTTTTGCAGATATTATAACCCATTCAACATATGCGATGAGGAGAGAGACACATCAGAATTCAATATATATAGGACAGTGGTGAAGCAGATTGAGTTTTGAGGAGTTTAGAGATGAAAAATTCCCTCCCAGATGCCAACCTGCCACAGAACTCTGTTGAACATATGCTTCTTTATGGCCATATACTCTAGAGACACTTGTATCCTGCCATTTTCCGATGCAATAATGTATTTACTTTAGATTGGATGCTTTTTAAAAAATCCTTTCTTAGTTATCAAACTTCCAACTGCAAGGTTTAATGAGCTTGAAAACATTGAAGGTTTTCAAGTGTCTATTTTGAAAATTAAGCATTCAATTCTTAATTGTCTGGCACCTAAGATTTACCCAAAAGTCAAAAAATACTTCCCAGTCATCTTGGATACTCCCCAGTAAATAACTTTCTGACAAACTAAAATTACCTGGCATACAGATAGTTTGGATTCCAGACAATACTACACTTACTGTTAGAGATGACAGAGCCTAACATCTTCACCAAAGGATTACAGAATATTTACACATCGACTTCGTTCAGAAATATCACGATGCATCTAACAGTCTTTGAAAAATCTCACTCCCTAGATGAATTACCATTTACTTGACACCATTTATATCAAATTTTGCTGGGTTATTACATTGTTCTTTTCCTTCAGAAAGAGATATATGGAAGGCTTTACTTTCTTGAGCCTCACAGTTTTGTTATAAGCTAGTCATAACTCATCATTCATTGTAAAGAGAAAAAAAACCCTTTGACTTCAGTGACAGTGGGATTGGCTCTAATGATGACAAAATATACCTCTGAAGCTACTTTATTTTGTGCATAACTATTTACTAGTTATCTTCTAAGATTTATGCCATTCTTCCTTAGCAGTCAGATAAAGTAGGATATTGTTAGTACTAGCAGGATTCCTGTTGGTTACCTCAAATAAGGTAAACCTTCCTACTTTAAAACAAATAAGCAAGCAAACAAAACACATGGAAGAATTTCACATCAAAATTAAAACGTGGCATAAAAATGTGAAATTTTGGGAGGAAAACATGAAAGAAAGTCATGATAACAATAATCACATCTATTAACAATCAAATTGTGCAAAGAAAAAAATAGAAAATATTATCAAGCATTTGTAATAGCATGCTTCCTCCCTGAAAAGCACATACGTATATACTTCACATATTAAGGCATGAAAAAGAACAGTCATATATACCAGAAAACAAAACAAAACAAAGTAATAAGCAAAATACAGTATTCAATATATTCAGAACTGGATCCTTTATGTTGAGGCTATAGTGTTTGCTAAGCTTGTACTCATCTAAATTAACAAGGCTTGCAACCACTCAAATCCAATTTCAATTGTCATTTGCAGCCCTAATTACCAAACTCTTTGCACTGCACTGGTGATGGAATTCTACTTTCATTATCCCTCTGTTACTGCTGATAGTAAATTAAACACTTAACACAGAATATTTTTTCTCTATTAAGACAATACTGTGCCATACTGATTAAATTTAAACTGTCAGATCTTATTTCACTTATCACCATTACTCTCAAAACAGATTATAACTAGTCATTTTCTTTCCAGATACTTTCATCTAAACTTTTGTCATCATTGAATGGTGGCAATAGGTGAACTGATGTTTTAAAAAAATTAAACTTATTTTAAAACAGCTTAGCTAGTGTCGTGACACTTAAGTTTTGGATCACTAAATGTGATATGATTACTTTCAAACATGATAGTAGGAGTTCTGAATTCTGTATTCAATCCTGAGAAAAGTCTCCTTTCCACTGGGATTTGGACAAATCTTATATATCATTATTCATCCAAAAAAACTTTACAGCGAAGTTCAAAGTAAAGATGAGAACACAGGAAATAACAAGAAATCTGTGCTAATTGATTATTTTGTGTTTATTTTCTTTTTTTCCTGTAAACCACTTTCAATTATTAAAGTTCAATGGAAAAGCTTGACTAATTTTAATTTACACAATTTAGCTACACATAATTAACAGAATGAGTTATAAATTTCCAGAAAAAATATATTTTCAGAGCAGCAGAAAGAGTTTCATAATTTTCTGTGTAATACAGATTTAGAGTATGAAGTGCAGATAGTTTAAAATAAATTTTGGTAGGCAGTAACATTATCTGGTTTTGTTAATGCTCTATGAAGTTCATTTCATTACATGTTAGCAAAGAGCAAATTGTTAATTCAAAGAGGAAATCAAAACAAAAATGGAGCTTCCACAAGATAACTTTTTAGCTCACATGACTAGGTACTAAATAAACATACATTATTTAATAAGATCTCTTTATGAATGTATATAATCATATAAAATGTATGAGGGATACTTCAAAAGTAATGTCTCCTATTTTATTATGTTGGCCCATGATGTCAGAACTCTACACCTTGAGGACTGTGTCCAGTTCTGGGCACCCCAGTATGAGAGACATGGATAAAAGGGTATGGCTGAGGTACTGAACGTCTTCTTTGTTTCAGTCTTTACCAGCAAGACTGGCCTTAATGAATCCCATATCCCAAAGGTGAGGCTGGAACAAGGAAAATGTATCTTTCATGGAAGATAAGGTCAAGGAATAGTTGAGTGAGTTGGGAGCAACCTGGCTGGAAATCAACTCTGCAGAAAAGGACCTAGAAATCCCAGTGGACACCAAGTTGAACATGAGTCTGAAATGTGCTCTTGTTATTACTAAACTTAATGGTGTATCTGGCTGCATTAAATAAAGTGTCCTAAGCATATCAAGAGGTGATTCTTCACCTCTGCACCTGAAGTACTGTGTTCAGTTCTGGACCCCCTAGTGTGAAAGACATGGACATACATGGTCCAGCAAAGGGCCACGTAGATCTCCTATGAGGAAAGGCTGAGAGAGCTGGGACTGTTCAGCGTGGAGAAGAGAAAGTTCTTAGGGGATCTTATTATATTCTCTAAATACCTGAAGGGCGGATACAAAGAGAATAGAGCCATGCTATTTTTAGTAGTGCCCACTGCCAGGACACGAGGCAATGGGCACAAACTGGAACACAGAAGGTTCTGTTTAGACGCCAGGAAACACTTTACGCTGTGGGTGATGGAGAATTGGAACAGCTTGCCCAGTGAAACTGTGGAGTCTCCCTCATTGGAGATCTTCTGGATGTGGTCCTAAGTAATCTTCTCTAGGCATCCTTGCTTGAGCAGGGAGGGTTGGACCAGATTGTCTCCAGAGCTCACTTCCAACCTTAACCACTGTGTGATACTGTGGTTCAGTGATGGTACCTTTTTAATATGTCAAGTAACAAGGTGAGATTAAATGTATAATAAAAAAAAGTGATTGAAATACGAACATTTTTTTCTTAAAATTTCACTTGCTGGACTCATCTGAAACAGTATTGAAGACTAACGCTGTTTTCAAATAACCGAAAAACAGTGATTGATTAGAGTTATTGTTCATTCTGTTCAGCTTCATATTTATACTTCATTTTTTACTCAATTCTGTAGGACCCAGCTTGAGCCTCTGGAAGGTTTATGTAATTATTTGCATTTGTTTCATCACTGTTAAGTTCAAACCAGTCTTGGACCTGGATATAGATCTGTAAGGGAAACATGAGGTCACGGCCTGAATTAGTGATTGAGCACCTGGCGAAGGGCAATGGCTGGCCTAAGAAACACCTGTCCCCCCCCTCCATGTGACCAGGAGGGGTGGACCCAGGGTAGGACTACCCTGAGCTCATTTAAGAGCCAGCCACCAAGGGGAAAGTCTCTCTTGTGTGGGATCTGGCTGTCCCTCATCTTGGTGGGAGATCGCTATTGTGTAAGTTGAAATCTTTTGTTTACAATCATTAAACTATTTAATACTCTGCATGGGATCACTAGAAATCTATCTGAAGTGATTTTGCTTCTGTGATTGCACCGTAAGAGCTCAAACAAACTTCTGCTTTCCAGAAATTTCAAGATGAGTTATGAATGGTTGAGAAGATGGACAAATCTCTGCATAGTATATAATCTACAGCAGGTGTATTTTTATGACTCAACAAGTAAATGCGCGTGCATTTCAATAAACTGAATTTTCTTTATTCAGAGTATTCAGTGTTGCTACTTATACATAAATATTTACATGGAAAAAAGAATTGTTATGTAATATCTCCCTTCACAACAGAACATAGCCAATACTCTCAAAACTGTATATTTTGTATTTCTAATACAAACAGCATATGCTAGCTTATTTAAGACAGTGTATGCTATCATAACTTTAAAAAAATTTCTGAGAATTTATAAAATCTTTTATGATGCTATCAGTTATTTTAATAAACATGATGTTAACTTAGTTCTTTAGAAATTATCTCCCTTCGTGTGCACTGTTTTTGTGCTACACAGAATACTTGAGAGTCAAAGCAAAGAGTATATTAGCAGACTGTGCTAATGAAATGCAGAAAAAAATGAGTATACCCAAGACTGAAAAGAAGAAAAACATCTACATCTTGTACCTCTCTGTAAAGGGAAGAATGAAGTCCTCAGCAGTGATGTGACAGCTCTTCTGGGGACATTTCAGGATGGTGCAGGGAACTTTTCTCAGCCCTGCCCAGCAGATACCAATGGCCGCAGGATCTGGGCAGCATGAGTAAAACATCACCAGAGAATGAAGCAGATACCTGTAAAGATTTCTTGAAAAAGCTTTAGCTGGCTTTTTGAGAGTTGTCTGTATTGATTTGGACCATGAATATGTATTACTAGTAACTGGGCTAGTGACTCAGACTGTAAGACTGTTCAAACATTAACAAGAAATGTTTTATCATTTATAAAAAACAGTCAATTCTAACATTAACGTGGGATATAGCCAGTGCTTTAGAATTCTAACATTGTCAGAATTTACTGTAAGATTCTGTGAGTAAGTTCTTGGCTTCACTTATGATATGTTTTGTTATGTTTTTCCGTAACAAGATTTTTAGTTTACCATTTTGCATAAACAGAAGTGCATTGAGATTATTGTATATTAACTCTACAACTGTCTACTGCTGAGTTCTAGCCATCCCCTGCCATTTTTAAGGATTGTTCAATAAAAATTATTAACTCTAACTGGACATGCTTATGAGCTATATAGGAGTTTTAATGACATTTGAACCCCTCGAGGAAATGGACATTCAGGATATTTACAATACAGAATGAAAGAAATGTCATTTTTAATGGTTTTGGAAAAAAGAAATAGTAGGAGCCTGCATTAAAGGGAAGAAAGTTCCCAGAGTGACATAAAACTGTATTTCTAAACAAAACTAGAAGACGGGTTGCCAGCTTTGCCAGCTGATCATTTGTTGATGATGGAAGAAGGAATAAGAACAGGGGTTCGATCTGTTCTTTGAGCCCAGTCTACGACACGTACACACACAAAGCTGAAGAATAATCGTAAAACATCTATGAGTTTTTAGCACAGTTAACTGTGCATTATCATTTGCAAGCAGAGAAACATTTGTATCCGCAGATGGAATTTGCACATGGCTGTTGGGGTACCAGATGTCTGGATTTACCATATGCTCCTGTTTATAGAAATAGCAAGGGTTAGAAGAGGCCTTCAGCCCTTCTTCTAAGGGATGTTTGAATTCACAGTTGGAAATTCTTTTAAATTATTGTCTTTTCTAGATCACTGAAGAACAGTGATAACTTAATAAACTATTAATAACTATTAATAAACTATAAACTTAGTTAAACTATTTTTATTTTCCATGTAAGTATCAAAAATGCAAGTCATCTGCCACATCAGAATGATACTGTGGTGGGGCTGTCGATCTGCATGATGGTAGGAAGGCTTTGCAGAGAGATCTGGATAGGCTAGATTGGGCCATGTCCAATCTCATGACACAAGAGTGCTCAGTGCTATATGTATGTCATAACACCCCCACAAAGCAGTTCAGATTTGGGGAAGGGGGGCTGGAAAAATGCCTGGCAGAAAAAGACCTGGGTGCTGTCTGACAATCAGCTGAACGTGAGCCAGAAGTGTGCCCAGGTAGCCAAGAAGGCCAATGGCAGCCTGCCCTGCACCACAAATGGTATGGCCAACAGGACTAGGGGTGTGATTGTCACACAGCACACACCATGTATGCAGCACGGGTGAGACCACACCTTGAGTACTGCATACAGTTTTGTGCCCCTCACTATAAAGATGTTGAGTTGATCCATTGTGTGCAGAGAAGAGCAAGGAAGCTGATGAAGGGACTAGAAAAAATGTATTATGAGGAGCAGCTGTGGGAATCAGTTGTTTAGCCTCAAGGAGACTAAGGGGAGATCTCACTGAACTCTATGATTACTTGAAAGGAGGTTGGAATTAGAAGGGTGTTGGTCTCTTTTCTCAGGTGACAAGTGATAGAATGGGAGGAAACAGTCTCAAATTGCACCGGGAGAGATTTATATTGGATATTAGAAAGGATTTCTTCACAGGTAGGGTTGTAAAATATTGGAATAGGCTGCATGGTGAACTGGTGGAGTTCCCATCCCTGGAAGTATTTAAAAGATATGTGGACATGACACTAAGGGCTGTGGTTTAATGATGAGTATGTCAGGTTATTGGTTGGACCTGAGGATCTTGAGGATCTTTTCTGACCTTGATGATTCTGTGATTCTGTATTTTCTGTATAAGTAACCTCAAATAACGAGATGCAGCAAAACTTTTAAGTCTTCCAGATTTACTATTGCTGCACCTTGAATTTATCAGCCCATTACTGATGTAATATATAATTACTTAAATATATTAATTATAATGCATAATCATTTAAATAGAGACCAAAACTTTCTTAGCATTATAGATATTACTAAAAGAGTTAGGTTTAGGCTGATTTAAATTATTTAAATTTTTTTTTGGAAACTTTCACTTAGAAATAAAAGTCTATGTATATAAAGGGGGACTGTGAAAAAAGCAAGTAAGAAGAAGTAAGATCTATAGAATGAAAGAATCTTTTTTAATCACAGATGTCTCTGAAAGTAAAACCTCTTGTATCTTATTAACAGTTCTGTTATCTGATGTGTTAAAATATAATTATAAATGTATAAAACATATTTTACAACTGAAATGTGTTGCTTTTCTGTGTTCAGATCTTATGGTAATGAACACTGTATACTTTGATTCAGAAAGCAATCTATGTTGTAAAATTGCTGCAGGTTGTTTTGTCCAATCCACAGCTCAAAGCGGGAATGACATAGATCAGGTAGCCCACAACCTCTAGCAGTCTCTGGGCAGCCTGTATTTGACCATTATTGTTGTGACTTTTTCCCCAGTATCTAATCAATATCTCTTTTTTTTGAAATGTGGGTTTTGTCCTTCATCATTTTGTTGAGCACCTCTAAGTTTGGCTCCACCTTATCCTTACCCTTATTAAAGAATATGAATAAAACTTTTCTGTTGAATGGGGGAAATTGGACCACTAGTCTGTTAAAACATTAAATAAACTAACAATCAATTCTGTGGATGAACAGAAGACAGTCTTCTCTTTCATATTTGAACCATTTTCTATAGCAATTAAAGTTTTGAATCCTATGTCAGTTTTCAGTAAAAATCAGTCTTGAAGACAAATGGAAGTCAAAGGCACTCATGGCAGGTGATACACTGGTAAGAAGTGGTTTATAATTTGATGACAGAATGAAATGTCAGTGAACTACAAAGGAAAACAAACAAAAAACAATAAAATAAAAAATATACATATATTGAAAGAAATAAAAAAGATGCCAGATGAAAAACATATAAACAAACAAAAAGGAACACATTAAATAAAACATCCCTCCAAAAAATAGCCAAACAACATGTTTACAGCTCCAAGCACTGATTCAGGAACTGATTCAGGCACCAAAGACTGACATGGGAGAAATGAGTTCAGTTTTACCCACTCTTTCATAAATACTTTGTTTGTCTATAGCTAAACTACTTACCATCACATCAGAAAATGTTCATCAGTGTCTCATTTTAGTATTCATTCTTACCATATTTATCTCTATGATATATCTGTTTTAGTTCATTCTCAAGTAAGGTGTTACTTTCTGAAGTTCTGAAACCTATTTAATAATTCCTCAAGATATTTTTAGTTTGAGGAATGCTGCCAAAAGGACTTAAAGTTTTTTGGAGTTAGATAAAAATATTGATTGATATAATATAGATGTGTATATGTTTTAAAGTTTTATGTGTATGTATATACAAAATATATAGATAAACATGTATATCTATATTGATGCACATAAACACGTGTGCACTTAGGTTTGCTAGGAGTAAAATGTAAAATATTGATTAAGGACTTTGTTAATACTAAAGATTTGATCACAACAACCAATTATACTTTTGAAAAAAATGTACTAACTCTAGCATCCATATGAACATACTCTCCAGAATGTATTTTAAACTTGAGTAGTCAGTTTTGAATCACTGTGTACGTTGACTTATTTTAGTATACATACAATTAATGCATTTGGATATTTGATTTTATAAACCTGTGCATCTCATTGTAGACATGTTCCAATTCTAGAATCGCTTTCTCAATGGTATTCCAAATAATTTTGTCTCCAAGTTCATAGGCTGTTAATAATATTGATCAAAATTTTCCTGAAATGCTCTTTCAAACACTAATTTTATGTATATTTTTAATATATTTATAACTGCTTAGAAATATTAAATCTTTAATAAAAATACATTCCATACAAACACATAATTGACATTTGTAATATTTTGAATATTGCTAAATCTTAGTATATAAGTATTTTTGAGAAATCACGGTAAAAATAATAAATGATAGAAACACCAAAAGATAGAAAAATTAAAAGATAGAATTCAATACAGACTCAGAAATGTCCTTGTCTTAGTTTCTAACAGAAGTTACGTTTCTCATAGTGTCTAGTATGAAGCTATGTTTTGGCCTCAGAAGACAGTCTGGAGAAGAGGAGGCTCAGAGGAGACCTCATCGCACTCTACAACTTCCTGAAGGGAGGTTGTGGTGAGGAGTGCGTCGGCCTCTTCTCCCAGATAACTAATGACAGGACGAGAGGGAATGGCCACAAGTTGCGCCAGGGTAAATTTAGACTGGATATGAGGAAAAACTTTTTCTCTGGAAGAGNAGCCGGGAGGAAGGGTCGCTGCTGGCTGTGAGCCCTTGCTCTGCGTATCCTCTTTGTGTATATATATATATATATATATATATATGTACTGTTATTTCTTTTGCCTTCTTCACTATCTTAGTAAATAGCATTTATCTCAACCCATGAGTTTTACTGCATATTCCTCTACTTCTCTCCCCCATTTCATTTGGGGAGGAGGGAGGGTGAGTGAATAGCTGTGTGGAAATTAGCTATCTGCTGAGTCAAACCACGACAGTCCTGAAATAATAACAGGTGTTGAAAGGTTTAGACTTTATTTGAAATTTATATTCATTTTTTTGCACATTTCCACTATGTCACCTGTGAGGGAAGACTCTTCTGGCCTTGAAAACAGGCAGAGAGGGGTTCTTTAAGTCTGTAGGTAACTTATCTATTACAGAACGAAACTAGAGAATGTCTGACCATCATACTCATAGATCTATAATTTCTATGTCTATAATATGCATTTGAATTTTTTGCCTCTTCCGAACATGCATTTTCAAATATATAGAGTGAAAGTTCAAGCTAATGTTAACCTGAGTCAACATTAGGGAGTGTTCCACTTTTCTGAGTGGAAATGATATTCATTTATTCTGCTTATTCATCTGCTTCTAGCGTTTTGAGGAAATGGTACAGGGAAGGAACTAATCCAGCTACTTCTCCGGTTGTTAGCCACCTTCAGATGCCAAATTGGATGGATTTCGCCTATGTGCAAGAACTAATGCAATGTCTTAAATTCCTCCTGTTTTGACAGACTTTGGATTAAAAGAATACATCATGTCCTTACATCTTTCTAGTAGACACATCAAAAAGAAGAGATATGTCTTAGTCTCAGTAGAATTTAACCATTATGCTGTCTGTTATATATATATATATGCCTACATATGTTTGTATGTACAGTACCTTGCTTCCAAAGGATTCCGGGTAACCTTATTCATTATATATTTTATTTTGCTTAAATATGTAGTCTTAGTACACGTTAAAATTCTTTAAAAATGTATAAACTAGTAATTACATTCCTTTATATATTTTTGTATGTCACTAAGAAAATAAGATATATTTTATCTGTGCAGCTGTAGTTGAAAGTCAGAGACCTGAAAAAGAGACAGAAAATACCTTCTCTGCCATCAATTGCTAACAAGCATTAACGTCCCTGTCTGGTGTCAAGAGTCAATAACTTCTTACTTTATTTCTTTGCATATTCCACACAAGGAGGAATTAATGTATAATACCAAATATATTTATTTTACTTTCCACGGGATTTTGATTTGGAAGACTGATATAAGAACATTTTTATATCACAAAATAAATTACATTTAGCAGAAATTAGCAGAATTTAGCAGAACGTAACTATTGCAATATATAGTTAAATTACATTACAAGCATGGATCTCATTTCTGATTCATGTTTATGGGACATTTCTGTTCTATATACAGGGGACATGGTTTAGTGATGAGACTCAGTGTGTCATGGTTGTACTTAGTGATCTTGAAGGTCTTTTCCAACTTTGATTCTATAGCATCCTATCATCACAATGCTGAACATCCCAAGAAGGAACACATGCATAAAAAACAGCTCAAACCTGTTGCTTTCTTTGAAGTTTCCAGTTGATTGTTCAGTTTTTATACTGTGGTGGGCTGAGCCACATGCAACACCCTTCCTCCCTTACTTCCTCATCCTGGTCTGGCTGACTTAAGGAGAGAGTTACACTATTTTTGTTAACACAGGGACATTTAGAAAAAACACTTCATCCATCCAGCTGATACAGTCTTATACTTAAAACAAAGGTCCTACTCTGGTTCCTTGTTGTGCTGAGACAAGCTCAGCTTTCTTTGTGACAGAAATAGTCAGTCAATCCCCACAGACTTCCACAAGTCTACAAAATTCGTTCATCTCCACAGGGCCTACTTCCTTTGTGGGATTCTACCAGCTTCACCTCAGATCTCCACATTTTCTGCCTATAAGCCCGATTAAGCTCAGGTCTAGGTTGCTAGGCTTTGTCTAGTCTCTTGTTGGTCTCGCTTATCAGTCAGTTTTCTTATTTGATTTCTAGACCTATTTTATATCTAGCCTTGTCTCCAGTTCTATATCTGTGTCTTGGATAGGTCTTCAGCTCAAGTTTTGGGTAGCCTTGTCTTTGTTATTTGCTGGTCCTGCTGCAGTTTCTAGATGGATCTGACTTAATTACCGTGGTTTGTATGGTCCTGTTTATGAAGGCGCTACTTATTAAAAATGTAATTTTTTCCAAACTGGTTCAGGTAAAGTACCACGAAATTATGCCTTTGTAGGAAGAGCTGGTACTGGAATCCCCTTTTGTACCTGCTTATCTTCACTTGGAGGACAGCCCCATATCTTGGAAGCAACTTCTGGGAGTGAGGAAAATTCTGAGAGAAAGAAAAGCAATACCCAGAGGAATCAAAGCTCTTTGCTACCCAGAGAGTTAACTAGGTGACAGCAGTAGTAGTTACCATACTTTTACATGAGAATGAATCAGTATCTAGTGTTCTCTGTTTGTTCCCTTAGAAAGATGATTACACATCTCAATCTTTTTAAATTATAAGAAACATATCATAAAGAAAAAAGAGAGAATGAGAAAATCTTATCTCGTATTTATTTTCTCAGGGTTTGTTTTCTTTAGGTTTTTTTTTTTTTCTTCTTCTGTACGGCATGCTGGGCAAAGTGCTGTCCTTCAGCTTCCTTAAAGTTAAGAAATCTTCTTTGTCTGCTTCTGTGTATTTTCATATCTGTTTATAAAAAAAAAATTGCTCTATAGATGTTTTCTAGACTTTTGGGCTTACATTCAAACCAAGCTTCAGTCCTATCTGACTATACAAGTCAGTTTCTTTCTGTTGTTTCCTTTTTACTTTTGGTAGTAATGCCTTTTATTTTCATTATGTCCTCAAAAAAGAAGCTTTGTTATTCTTTTTACATTTTCTGAGCAGAGACAATACATAATGTGTATTTTCCAGATCTTTCAAGCTGTGGGTGTGTTTCAAAATGAGAATCCCTCCTTGAAACACGTTGATGAAAATGTTCCTTGACCTTTAAGCGAGAGG
Organism: Penelope pileata; assembly: GCA_013396635.1. NCBI lineage: Eukaryota > Metazoa > Chordata > Aves > Galliformes > Cracidae > Penelope > Penelope pileata. The sequence goes on from WBMW01001646.1 coordinate 20,618, forward strand.
GAAAAGTTCTTTTTGAAAAATGCAGTAAGTTACAGAAACAAATGTTTCATTGTTTAGCACTGAGCAATGAGAAAAGTTATTGTATTTCAATCTATTCAGACCCCCCCCCAAAAAAAAAATAAAAAAGGAGAGAAAAAAGCATCCCATGTATATATACACTAAAAGCTAAGTAGAAAACAGTACATATTCTGTGAAAATTAATACCTGACAATCAGGCAATCAAATCTTTCCCTATTAGAATTAGTAGATTATCTGCCTCCTTATTAGGCTTTTGTGATTATACAAATCAACTATGGCATTTTGGTTTTAAGCTAATAGATAAGTGTACCTCAATAAATTACAGAAACAGTTTCAATTCAATCCATTGGATATGTAAAATTTTTCCTTAGAATGATTTTTTTTTTCCCACATTAAAAACTTACCTTGTTAGACACTGAAGGAAGGTAAAGAACTTCTGAGGAGTGCCAAATAATTTATAAAGCACAGAGGGAAAACATGTCTCCCTGGTGATAAATCAGTACACAAGCTTTTAAAGGATCCTTTGATCTTATCAAAAGAGGTGGGTGTTTCTAATATTTCTGTACAAATTCTCAAGTGACAAAAAGGGTAGTTAGAGAAACTGGATGATTTATTGCTTCAGGATTGTAAAAGACAAAACCATTCAAACAAAATAAAACCCATGAAACTGAACTAAAATATCTAGCTATCTGGTACAGACAGATCCATGCTCAGGACTTGCTTATTAACTTGCTTAGAACTGTATTAACAGTCTGTTGAGAAACAAATTAAGTGATATACACTGAAGCTTTCCATCTTATCTTGTTTATGAAATTACTGTGAATTTCTATCTAAATATATTGTTGCAGAAAGAACACTGAAGCAAGTTCATATACGTGAACATGTCCAAAGTGTGTAGCTGATGGCATACCTCAACTGTAACTGTGAAAGTTACCTTGGAGAAAATAAAGGAGAACAAGAGAGAAAGAAAGGAAGAGAAAAACTATCCATGGGAACATGACAGAACAATAATGTGAGAGAGGAGACCCAGATAAACATCCGTTCCTGTGGGGGACCTTCTACTTCAGTAAGTTACAATGATGAAGGTGATTTTCAACATGCTTAGTATAATCCCCTTTCTAGTAGGATCAGCTCAAACTTCCTATTCAATTTTTTATTTTCCAGTTTTTCCAGTTCTAAGTTACTGTAAGTTTATACCACTCAAAGACAGAACAAGAACTGCAAGCAAAATTCTTTAGCAAGTAAGGGTAAGAACTTTTTGAGACGCTGAACATAAAAATGCATAAAACATTTATAAATTTATTTTATATTCAACAAGTTTATTTTTTCAGTAAAATAAACAAATAAATACATATTTAATCCCACTTGCCTTCATACATGTCCATACATTATCTGTAGTAACTTTTTTTTATCCTTTTTATGAGCTGTTCTTGTCCTGTTTAGCCCAATCAAGGCAGTTGGTGAACTAGTTTCTTTTTATAGTTAATATAGTTAATAGCACCATGAATATTGACATTCACTGATATTTGCTACAGAAATAATCTTTGCTTGAGACAGATATCTTATTTTAGCAACAGACGTGTCTGTTACTTCTGTAAATATCCGTTTCTAATTTTGTAATTTTTCTGTTAGCCATTTCTTTCAACTTCTTCATTGATTCTGTTTTTCTTTTGCATCTTCAAAACAAATCAAAATTGTTTGAAGATTCTCAGCTTTGCTTTTCCTTTATCCAATTCATTCCTAATTTTATCAAAACAGTAACTTCCATGACCTTTTTGACAGTGCTAGTTCCACTCATACTCCACATATATCTCCTGAACTAATTTTTCTCCCATTGTAACCACATTTGAAAATACTTCTTCTAATACTAATTAATGCATTAGATTAATACTTTAATCTAAGGATTAAAAAATCCGTAAACTATTAGACAGCTACTATGTCATGATGGTTGCCTACCTCATAAAAGATATTATCACGTTTTATTTGAAAGATAGCATTGTATTTAGTACTCATAAATTCCTTGAGAAAGTTACTGTTTTAAAATTCTATTTGTAGATATGACCTCAGTATTTATGAATAACTGGGGTAGTAATAATTATAAGGAAGCTGAGAGAGTTTTTCTTTTTGATTGTTCTTTTTGTTTATGTTTTTGCATAAAAATGACACAATACTCAAATAATTCAATTTTTAATTCACTCATCACAGTTGTTATATTAAGCTCTCAAAAAGTACATATTTCCAGGTAATCAAAATCTATTTGTAGGAAAAAAAAATGTCAAAACATAAAAATTAAAGTGTCTTCTCTTCATTTTGTCCAATAGAGTATCCAGACAAATGATAAATGATGTTAAATAATAGTCCTTACATTTCCCATCCTACATGTCACAGTTATGGAAGAGATAAATAGACAAATAGACAAATGGGCTTTCAGGATGTGTCTTAGTTTTTGACTTGCTTCATTCAGATAGCTATTCAGATATTGTTTTCCACATACCAGTGTTAAAGAAACCAGTATTCTGACATACAGTGGCTGAGAATATTATTGTGTTGCACTATTAATGGAGAAACCAAGAAGATTCCACAATAGCTTTACAATATTTCAAATTATTTAATAATAATTTTTATTTGACTTTCTGACAAGGTTAAAATAGAGCTGATGCAAAAAGAATAAAGTATTTTTTATCCTGCTACATTTTATTAAGTCTGACTTTGTCATAATATCAATAGCTGCATCTCATCAAAAGCTCTGGAGCATGCGGAATCAATTTAGGTATGGTGTAATGTTTTTTTTTTATTATTTTAATGTAACGTTCAATCACTTTCCTGGCACTTGATGAACACAACTTCAGTAAAGTTTTGTAACTATCTTCTTTTTAGCATGTGCTCTGAAATAACTTAAACTGAAATTAAAATTAAATTTAAAACTTAAACTGAGTTTTTTTTAACATAGGATTTTTTTGTTGTTATTTTAAAATATACATATTAACAAAATCCAAATAAAAACAAAGGCATGGACATCTGAAATAGATTTAATGTACTACACAGTTGTTAAATTAGTACACATGGAGTTGATTCCTTATTTCTAGAATGCTGAAAAATTCCCCAAAGCAATTGCCAGTAGGATAGTAAATTTATTTATTTATTTTTTATTAATTTCCTTAGGGTATTACAAATCCACCATAATCTTATTTATTCTAGATTAAAGGTCTTTGGCTTGGAACTCAGATATGTGCTCTAGTACAAGTTTCTTGAGCATGTCAGCAGGCTTTTTAAAATAGTGATTTGCCAGCTTTTATTTCCTCCCGCTGTCGCCACCTCCGACTTTGATTAAATCAAATTATTAGACTCCCACACTAATGCATTATGAGAACTGGTGTTCTCAAACTCATAGTGTACACACTTTAAATGCAACTGCTGAAAACAGTGGAGAAGAAAAGTTCTGTGAAGGGGCTGGATTGGGAGAAGGGATTAACTTCCTCTGAAAAATAATGCAGAAGATCATTTACCACACGGATGTGAGATGCTTAGCCTTTTAAAGATCATGACAAACCTTGAAAGACTAAAAGCACAGCTCTCAATACTGATGGTAACAGGAATGCCTATGCTTGTGCAATGGATCTACTGTTTACCCAAAGTATTATGTCCATATAGCACTTTATGTGTTGTTCAAGTGCAGATGAACTGAGAGTTTTCTCACCTTTCTACATGAGTTATTGCTATAGTAGTCTAGAGGCAGTGCATTGTTGGTGTGGTTGAACTGATTTCAAAATAATTGCACGCAAATTGAGGCATGTTGATTTTAGCGTGATCTCAGTAAATACAAGTTTGTAGATCTAGCTCTGATTCAGCCCATCCATTCATCCATTTTCAAAATTGATTCAATACAAACAGCAAAGCGGTACATCCATTAACTAATTCCCACAATGTACGTCAAAAGAGTACAGACCACCATGGTTGTGGCAGTACGGCAGCCACTACAACAGCACAGGCTGTCCAGCAAACCCACTACCACCATCTTTGACATCAATGCAGTATCTAAATTAAAACAAGAGAACTATCTTGAGTTATCCATGTCATGCCTTTCTATTACTACTTAAAAATACAGTGCAGTGCATTTAAAATAATAGTTAAAAAAAAGGTAGAAGGCTCTATAGCGTTTTATAGATGTACAAATCAAAGAAACAAAACAAATCCACACATCATATTATACCTAGAATTTACCTTTCTTAGATCAAAGATACAGCATATTAATATTTTGAGGTAACATATATGCAAACATTTACAAGATCTCAGTGCCCTAAGTTCAAATATGTGCTTCTGAAGAAAACACATAGTAAAGCAACACTTTTTAAACGTTTGTATTAAAGGAGTGTATGGGAAACACTGCCAATTAATTTGCTTTTCATAGATCAAATATTTATCAGAGATAAATATATTTAAACAAAGGTTGTATACTTTACAGAACACTTGTACTTTCAGTTTGATCACTAAGTCAGGCATTAATTTGTACCTACTTAGCCATTACTATAGCAACAAACTCATCTCATTAACACAGGGTCACTACTTCATTGCGGAGTTTATCAAAAGCTGAATGTGAGGAGAGATAACTTTCTATCAACAAAGCTAACGAATCTGAAGAACAGGCAAAATAATATACATTCTTACTGAAAAGTTTGTTCTTTTTGTTTAATTAAATAGCCTCCTGTAGTTATTACAAGAATCTTTCAGATAGCACATAATGTCAAATAATTTAGTAACAGAGATTAGAAAATAATTCTGGATTTATATTTTAATAATCATGCAAAATCTGATTTTATTTGAAGTTTTCTAGCATTCTGAAATTCCTCTTAAGGACTGGATGTCTTCAACAAAAGCAGCTATTTGTATGATCTTCATTGATCACATTACTGAAAACTGGAAGGTAGTTCTGCTTGTTAAGCATAGCTCATAAAATAATACACTGTGTATTGAACTTGAATTATTTTCTACGTTATTCTATGCCCAACTCTGCAGCACATTTTAACTGAAAATGTAGTTGCACTGACTTATTCAGCCACTGCAAGTGAAAGTTAGAAATTTAATGTAGTATAAAGTTGAGTCAAATATGAGATGTTATGTATATTGTTGGATACTTTTCCCATTTATTCCACCTCAGTGTTTTTTTCATATATTGTCTCTCAGCTTGCCTCTCACATTGAAATTTTCTTTTATAAGAATCAAAGCTTTCTAATAAACTCTTTCAAAAAAAGTGTGAGAATTTTAGGTACTAATGCATCAATGTATCAATCAATATAATTATTGCATTAAAAATAGAACTTAACAATAATTGTGAAATCTAAATTACAATAATAATCCAAGTACTGGTCAAAGAGTAGATTATGGAGTGTTCTCATATAATCTTTTCAATTATACCTGAAATACTACATTAATTGTTAACAGATACACAATATATAATTAACCTGTGGAGACTTCTAGCATGAATCATTAAGACTAAGCATAGATTCACAAAGGATAATTTTGTTAATGTTGCCCAATTAAATCCATAATTCTAATCTGGATTTTACATTGTTTTTTGCAACACAGGAAGAAAGAATGGAAATGTTATCTATAAAGCTGAGGACCAAAAGACAGGCTTTCAAGTTTTTAAGATTTCTTGAAATTTTTTTGTCTCCTGTATTTGATTTTAATTGAATGGGATGTAGAGTCAGCTGAATAGTGATTGATTTCAAGAATAGAAAAGTCTTATGCAATAAGAAATGTATAAAATACTTGAGAATCTCCCTGTAAATGCTAAAGAATGGCAAAGGCTTCTTAGAAACAGAGCACTGTGTTGTATCAGGCTACACATATATAATTACTATAAACGTTCTATAACAAGATCAAAAGCATTAAATTTACACACCTAGGAATAAATAGGAAAACATACACATGTAAGTGAATAAATTAAAGTTTGATTGAAACTTGATATTGGGATTTTTTGTCATAATTTTGAAGTACAGATGTGGATAAGTTTTGGTTGCGGTAATATATTAAAAGGAAGACTGTCTTTAGGCTGGTAGTAGGCTATGATGTCTTTGATAGATGACCGAACAAATACCATGCTTCTTACTGTTCTGTAATTCTTTAAATAGTTAAAATTCAAGAGAAACCTGCTCTTTACGGGCATATCTATGTCACAGACTATGTGGCCCATAAAGGTCCACCTTGTTAGCATTTTTTAAATGTCTTTTGAAAATCATATGCTGAAATTTTATAACATAAGAAATTCTAAACATTTTTAAAACTCCTCATGTAATAAATTATACTATCTACTTAGCTACAGATTTTAAGAAATCTAACTTCACTTTCACTTCAGAGATTGGAAGAAAAATTCCCTTTTTCAGTGCTGACTTGCTGTATCCTATCTTTTTTGACTACATTAAATATGTAGTCTGTGTAGATAGGACAGTTGCTAAGTGCAGAGTCTTGCACCTGGGGAGGAATAACCGCATGCATCAGTACAGGTTGGGGGATGACCTGCTGGAGGGGAGCTCTGTGGAGAAGGACCTAGGGGTCCTGGTGGATAGCAGGTTGTCCATGAGCCAGCAGTGTGCCCTCGTGGCCAAGAAGGCCAAGGAGATCCTGGGGTACATTAAAAAGAGCATTGCCAGCAGGTCGAGGGAGGTGATCCTCCCCTTCTACTCCACCCTGGTCAGGCCTCAGCTGGAGTACTGTATCCAGTTCTGGGCTCCCCAGTATAAAAAAGACAGGGACCTCCTGGAAAGAGTCCAGCGGAGGGCCACAAAGATGATAAAGGGCGTGGAGCATCTCCCTTATGAGGAAAGGCTGGGTAATCTGGGTCTGTTCAGCCTTGAGAAAAGAAGGCTGAGAGGGGATCTTACTATTGTCTACAGGTATCTCAAGTGTAGGAGGCAAATGGACATGGCCAATCTCTTTTCAGTGGTGTTTGGGGACAGGACCAGGGGAAATAGACTAAAACTAGAGCATAGGAAGTTCCGCACTAATATGCGGAAGAACTTCTTCACGGTGTACGTGATGGAGCACTGGAATAGGCTGCCCAGGGAGGTTATGGAGTTTCCTTCCCTGGAGATATTCAAGATCCATCTGGGTGCCTACATGTGCAACCTGCACTATGGAACCTGCTTTGGCACGGTGGTTGGACTCGACGATCTCCAGAGGTCCCTTCCATCCCCTGCAATTCTGTGATTCTGTAATCTCTCTCCTTTTTAGATATAGTTAATTCTTTTTGATACTCATCTTATTAACTTCCCACCTCTTTTTAAACACTTAAACATTGTATTCAAATTGCTTTTATTTATTGCTATTCTTGTGAAGCAGTTGATGTAAAAAGGATACATCCTCATGTTTCTGAAAACTCAAACAAAAAGATGCATGATTTTTTCAGTAGTTGCTTATGCATACATGGAGTGATCACTTTTAGGCATTAGTATTTTGGATCCATTGAATTGAATGATGAATCAAACCCAGTAAAATAATAATTGAAGAAATATTTTTACTTTAATTGGCAGTTTGTTGACCTAGGTTTTCTCAGGCTTTTTAAGTACTACAGTAACAAAAATCCAAGTATGATGAAAAGTACATGAAAGAAGATCCTCAAAAACTTTTCAGTTTTTGCATATTCTTTCAGAAAGATTAACAATGCCCACTAGAAGAAAGAGGTATTGAAAAAATGACAGGCAATGTCCTGGCATTTTTCTTGAAATTAAATTTAGAAGATGATTGCTATTGGGTTTCGTTTTATTTCTTTTTCTTCATTTTTAAAGGAGGTTATTTTCTTAATTTGCATTTTGTTTGAAAAATATACATTTTTATGAAACTTGACTACTTATCATCTGGTCCCTGTATATTAACACACACAAAAATTTGTTGATTATTGTGGAAAGACAACTTTTTTCTTTCTTCTGGCTTGTACTCTCTGTTATCATGGATTATTCCAGTAGGAGAGTGGTTGCAGTGTCTTCCATTTTCTTATTTCCCAAGCGAGAAAGAACTATATGCAGTACTGCCATTGGTTGACCGCTGTCTCTAGGCCACAAGTACACTGTTTGAGCCTTCCTCTCTTTCAGATTCTTTCCTTTGTGATTCACTGTTGCCCCCAGGTGCCACTGTTGACACTGGTTTGCCTGTGGCTATACATTCCTCATACATATAGTTTGACACACAAACAATTGTCTGTCACAGGCTTTCTCTTCACTAACATTACCTACAGTTTGTTTTGTTGGAAAGGCAGCAGGTGCTTTTAGCTTCCTTTTAAATTTCTCTGCAGTATTCTGCGATGTTTTTATACTTTCTTTTCTATAATTAGGATGAAATTTACAAAAAAAATCAAAACATCTCTAATGGACATGCAGATAAAGTACACAATGACATAAAATTGGAACAAATATTCCCAGTTTGTGTGGAAAATTGGTATGAGACAGAACTAAATTACATCATTTGGATCAATACTATTTAGTGTTACTTGACTAGATATGTTTGAAAAAGTACAGTGTTGATACAATAGGATAGTATTTTGAAATGTTAAAAACATTTGTTAAAAGTTAAAAAACCACTGACTTTTGAACTCAAGTCTCTCTAAAATATTAGTGGTATAGAGGAAAAGGAATAAATGATTTTATCATTCTTCACTAACTGAATAGATTTTGAGACTTAGAACTCAATTGAGGACATAGACTCCATCAGCTTTATCTGCCTGCAGGTGGTCTGTCTTTGCCAGTGGAAAAAGAATGGTTTGCAGATCACATGAGTACTAAAACTCATCTTACTTTACCCACAAGTCATAAACATAGCATAATTTGTCTTCTTGTACTAAATAAATTCCATGCTAAGTATGAATCCCTGAAAGAAACTCAACAGATATATTAGAATTCTGTAACAAATAAATTATGGACCATACATTGTGTTTGTAATTAAGCAACAGGAGGTTAGATGAAGTGTTTTTAAATAAATAAATGGGGCAAATAAAGTTATTAAAAGGTGATTCAACGAAGAACACAAATGTCATATCTACTGGATGGATGTTATAGCTTTAGAAACTGCACATCAGAAAAGCCTTTAAGGGTCATGGTCACATGATAATTGAACATTAAATGAAATGTTTTGCAACAGCTCTGAGGCTGAATGTTTTATTTTTCGATATTGGCAGAGGGATACTTAACAAGAAGAGATTGTTATCTTTATTAATTAATGTGAACACTCTGGAATATAGACTCCAGTTCTAATGTGCAGGATTCAAAAAGAGATACCGAAAAATTGAGTTTAGAAGAGAGCTACAAAAATATTTTGAAAAGTTGAAAGTTGCATGCACCAGTATGCCTTAATGGCACTGATGACGGCTGCACTGTTGAGGGGCATGCTGTTTTGTCCAGCCTTCTTCACTCTGTTGGCCTGCAACCATCAGGAAGGCCATGACCAGCTGCTCCAGGGCCACTCTCCCTTCCTCTTCCTTCACCTTTGGGAGCAGCCTTGCTACTGCTCCTTCCTGACATCCATTGTCTTAGTATTTGAGACAAACAGTTATTTTCAAGTACCAAAGTAGAAGTAAGAAATTTGATCAGTATCTAAACGCAGAGATATTTCTCCATTTGCTAAAAATGTTGAGTAAGGTATGAAATCTATAGAAGTTCAAACTAGATGTTGTGCCTTTTACTTATTTCCAATGCTTTTTGCTGAGCTTGCTGTTATAGCGTTAGGCAAAAAAAACTGTATCTAGAATCATCCTCATTCTTTGCCACTTAGCAGTCTGAAAGGCCTGTGAAAGGATATGTTGTCTGAAAGTCACTGATGTGAATGTGGAACCTCAGCAAATCCTGTGGTCTTTTTTGGTCAGAATGAAAAAAAAGAAATGGTTGCCATACTATTCTCTGGCCTCATAATATCCATAAAATAAATTTTATTATGTAAGTAGTGTGGAAACTAAAAAGACAAATATGATTTCATCCGTCTATTCAAGAACAGGTGTGAAAGTTAATAATAAGATATAGAAATGTTATTCTCTTAACTCACACACTTGCTCGGGGAATAGATAAAACTGATGAGTATTTAGAAATTGCAGAACATATATTAAGTAAACATGACCAAATCAACAGTCATCACATGAACTGTACTAAAGCCCAATCAACACAGACAGGCAAGAGCAAATGTTTAACTTTGAACTTCAGTGATATAAGAACTTAAATTTCATTCTTTTTCATGCAATAAGATACTTAATATTATATAATTTAACATGTCTGCCATTAAGTACACAGGTTTTTAAAATGGTCTGTCTTGGGTTGAGTATGCCTTGAGTAGTTCAGGAGCCATTCTGCATGCCTTTATGATTAAAATTTTCATATGCTTTGTCTCTAGTATTATTGCCCTTTAAGTGTATTATCTGTCTTTTCAGAGTCTTCTGAGCTGTACTTTCCTATGGATAAGGAATACAAAAAATGACATCTGTTATCAATATCTTTGAATTGGAAAAAAATATTATCTCTAACACGCAAATGAAGTACTGAACACTGACAACTCAAATGGTCAAAAAATCTGTGTTCAGATGAGTCTCTATTGTCTCCCTCCTTCATTACTCAAATTTGCAGGGTGCTGTGGCTGGCATCATCAAGCGCAGTAAATGTCACAAGCACCCTGGTGTAAATTTTTGAAGTACTATTTTATTATCAGCCCAAGAGATAAAAATAGATATCGTTTGCATTGAACAGCAGAAAATACTTGAACAAAAATCTCCTTTGTTCTCCTCCATGATTTCTGTCCTTCTTGGGACAAAGATCATCCATCCCTTTCAAAGTATTGCCCAGAAAAAAATCTATTCTTTCTCTTTCTTTCATGTTTTGAAGCTGTCTTAGTTTCTAA